>JASANF010019290.1:0-14395 GCA_030248245.1 Trissonchulus sp. WLG1_4 | reverse complement strand
TAGTAGACGAACTAACATCTTTGTCGGCCTGGCCGGCGGCTCACGCGGCAAGCCACAACGCTTGCTGTACATACATGGTTGATAGTTCAGTTACTCCTTGTCTCGCTTAAAAGTGAGGGCTTATCAGCTCCTGGCAGTCTTCACCGATAACAAGTCACTACCCTGCGTGCCATACCGTATAAACAGTAAAAAAGCCAAGCGAATCTTTCTTTGGCTGTGGTTTGCAAATGGTTATCACTGGAATCTTTTCACAGAGATCACTCAGTCACACTAGAGTTCTGCCACTAACGAATTTTCCGGGCCGGGCCGAACTGGGTGCTTCCGGCCCGCGGCCCGATACATGCCCGCCGGGCCGTTGCGGGTTGCGGGCCGACGGGCCCGCGGGCCAGCCGACTGAATAAAAATTAGCGCCGGGCCCGGGCAGAACTCTACAGTACACTACAGAGATTGCTTTTCTCGATTGCACCGCACTGTAGTGTAGCAGAGCACCAAGCCGAAACTTTGAGTTGGCTTAACCCTGTCATGCCTGGACGGGCTAAATATATGGCACCAGCGTTATTAATACCCTATCTGGGTCTATAAGACTTGGCTAAGTTTGTCCCAGTCAACTAATCCGCGAACATTTTTTCTACCAAGCGTATAGCAGCCAAATTTTACTTCTACCGCCATACAACAAAACCTATGCTTAGTTAAGCAATGTGAAAATTTGACTTTTTTAAATCCAAAAAGTAGTATTTTCTTTATGGCCACATTTATGCTGATTAGGTAATCGCAACTCCGGCAGTCAGCTTTTTGTGCATCAGATACAGCGGATATTGTAGTTTAGCATTCAACTATGGAAAGCGCACTGTTTCTGTGTTAATACTCTAGGGTAAGGTACATATTATGCCTTAGCGACTGCGCAAATTTTTACAAACTTTCAGTTTTGAGCGCTTATAACTCAAAAACGGTGCGTCCTAGACCCTTAATCGAATACCTAATTATGTTCTGTTCACCATTATTTTTCTGTCGAATGGCGGTTTTGCGATATGTCTACGACGCACGTAGCTCGAGCAATGGCCAAAAACTAGAGGGTGTCAGAGTCCGGCTGCCTAGACAGAGAAAGTACCGGCATGAAAGGGCCTGGGTCATACTTTTGCTTTTTCAAGTTTTCGACGTTAAGTATGAATCATCCCATTTGTTTGTTTTACATTCGTTCTTGCTTTCGTTTTCCGAAATTTAAAGTCATCTAACTGATGTCAGCATAAACTGTTTTGTCCGTTTCCTGAAGTCTGTTTAGGTTTCGACTGTTTTCTGAAGTCCACCGAAAAGTTTAACCAAATCAGCCTGGACATTACCGCAGATGGTTCGGATTCTTCGAAAAATGAAAACAGACGAAACATGAACTGCACAGCATGTATTTCACCCAAATATGTCATGTCTAACGGTATCTTCAAAATTATCAAAAAGACGCATCTAAAGCACACACAAAATAAAGTCATTAAATTTAAACTTTATTGTGCCCTAAACATCTGTGCTGAATAATTATTTATCACTAAACCATTATCTTATGTCATCCCAATATGCTGCAGCCTGTGGCAATTCACAAACCCAAATTTATCCGAGCAAGAGGGGCGGTAAAGGGGACATATTCATAAATCTCGCCCCCAAGACATTTTTCATCCCTCAAAAATTGTTTGAATGTTTTCTAATAGCTCTAAGAATCCCCTCAGTCGATAGTGAAACTGTTTTTTGAAGCCCCCGAAAAATGGGACCCCTTTACGTGTACAGAGCCTAAGATTATGCCAAGCATGAAAGGTAAATACCAACTACAGCTAAGCATAAAGTGAGATAACATACAACAAATTAATCAACTTTTGGGTATAAATATGGACGATCTGATCACGCTGTTATTCACTTCGACGGTTTTGCTTAGCTCTCATCTTGCGGACACATAAGCTATACTGTAATCACTATGAAGTAAGTGCTCAAGATTATGATATGATGAATATAATATGATTCTTGCGAACTGTTTCACTCAAGAGGGTGCAACGAATTTGTATATATACACTACTGGGCAAAAAAGTTCGATATTGTACGCCGACCCTCATCCTTTGTGAAAGGTTGCGATTAACACAAGTTTTTTCGCTGTACTGTGTTTGGTAATTTGTATTTGTATTTTGTATTCGGTCATATTTGGCTGAATTTTCGTATAGTTGTTTTAGACACCTTCAATTTGATCGCTATTGAATTATTGCATAATGCATACTAGCCTATCCTATGCCTAATGTCACCATTAATTTAAACCGTCTATTATGCGATTGGATAAAGTAGGTAAAGTTACCATCCAACATACCTGCATTAAATACTGATAGAAAAAAAGCTCAAGTTCAAAAAAAAGTATTCCCATTTTTTTCAATTTCAGACTGCTATGCGCTGTGACCGTTTTGGCTTTAGTCTGTTTGGCTCAAGGGTTGTTCGATATTGGCGGTTTGACGAACACCATCAGTGATCTCACTAACATCGATAAGGTCCAGGGTCTGTGTGCTGATTTGCAGCCCCTTTGTGGACGAATTCAATCCTTTCCGGTTCAAGTTTCCCCCACAATGGACACAATGGCAAAAGCAGTTTTGGTAACCAGCATTTGCACCGCAACTGCCGACCAGCAAATTACATCGAACGTAAAACGTTTTTCATGTTTTCTGTTTTTTGTGTTTTGAAAGTTTTTTTATGTTATTATGATATGTAGGTATTTTGATTTTGTTATGTAATGGTTGGTTTGGTTTGTTTTTTGGTCAAGCAATTTATTTAAGGGGAGTCTCATTTACCTGTATCGAAAGAAAGTAGCATTGTTATGTTAGGTTAACATTGCAAAACACTTAAGTTATGGCTAGACAGTACAAAAAGTTAAATTTAGGCCGACTAAACGGTTTACAAACTATGCTTAAAAATAAAAAGTTATTTCTGATTTCCGAACCAACGGACTGAACTTTGTGCACACTGATTTTTAGTCAGAGCAAATAGCGGTTTCGTAAAGGTGTATGCCGTATTTCTTCGAATAAAACCACTATCTTGAGTAAAGTCCCGGCTGATTGCTCGACTTGAACCCCGGTGTCCTTACTTTTACTACCCAGCCAGTAAGCTGACAACATGTTTTGTAGGTAGCTACTTTCGATGGTTTCTAAGCTTTACACAATTTACAATGATCGTTGCAATCACGACTCTTACTGAAACTTAACGAAAAGTAAAGCCTCTGTCTTGAATAGAACCCCTGCCTTAAATAAAAAAATAGAAGCCCATTTGATTCTTCACCAAAAAATATAAGTCCCAACCCCAAGGCTCTATTTGAAAAATACAGTATGCAAAAGGCGTCAAAACCCATCCAAACATAAAAAACCACTCCTAAAATTTGCATATTTCAGTTCCAAAGCTCCTCAACTGGTACCCTACCGATAGATCCCTGCAAACTGGTGGACGTGCTCAAATGCGAGGATATCGATACCACCGGAACCAACTGGTTGAGCGAAGCCCTTATGGTCCCCACTGTGACAGATCTCGTGGGTACCCTACAGCCAGCCATTACGACCGTTTTGCAAAGCCTAGGAATCGGTGGGCAAGCTTCAGTTGGAGGCAGCGCTAATGCGGGTACCGGCATTCTGGACCCCATTTTGGGAACCCTGTTCCTGCGGTGAATAATGGAAGAACACGTTTCAAGATGTTCTAATAAGTTAGTAACTTATGGATTTATGCTACAGTACCAATCAAAATTACTTGCTATGTACTTTGGAGTCAGAACGGAGTCGGAGTCACTTGATTTCGGAGTCAAAGTAGGTGTTCTACATGTACGTATAATGTAGGTACTTTGATTCCGTAATCCGAAGAATTCGACACCGCTTTGACTCCGGAGTCTTTAGCAAGTATTTACTGTTTCTAAAAGAAATTAGTTTTAAAGCATTAAGTCTAAAGCCCGGTTCATACTCGTCTTTGTCCTTGTCCTTATCATTTTGTTTTTAAGTAACTCTGAGACAAGCACCGGGCGAAATGTCGCAATTTTTTGCGTAAACATTGTTATAACCATGTCTAGTTTATACGCAAAAAAATTAACCCGAAAAGATTTTGCCAACTCGTCACAACAGCTGGCCAAAGCTTGTCCTTGTCCTTGTCCCTGTGACCTTAAGGAGAAGTATGAACCGGGCTTATAAGGTGTTTAAATGCTCCAACTGCTGACATCTTATTGCCTCATATGTTTATATTGAATATAAAATTTATGTCATTTTATTTGAGTTTACTATCACTATCAGTCTAGCAATGAGTGATGAAGGTAGCATCTTAAAGTTTGACCAAAAATGCTGAACTGTGAAACCTTGGTGAAACTAAACGAAACACACTATTTCATTTCGAAAAGAACAAATTGCAAGCATCAAGAGTACAGCGCGTAGTCACGAAAATCACGCCATCTGTTTTGTCTCAGAACTCAGCTTCTAATCAGACTTTAGTTAATCCACGGGAATTCACTAGACCCATCTGATAATCACTGCAACTTCTGCTAGCGTACATATTTAAAAGTAGGCTTGTGAGGTATAGTACATGTATTCACAAATTTTGTTTAACTATTATTTTTTCAGAAACATACGGAAGATGTAGAATCGAACGAAACCAGCATGCTTAAACAATATGACCTTCAGTTTCAAATCAAATAATAAATAATAAATCAAAATTTCAAATTGATTCTTGCTTTGGCAATAGAAATGTGCGAAATAGTGGCAGCCAGACCAGAATGGACTAAGCGCCCAATCCTTTACCGGATTAAAGGGTTAATTTTAATCGGACTAAAGGTTTAAAAATTAAGCTGGAACATGCCATTCCACATCCCCCGGATTAAACGGACTTAATTTTTATTGCGCTAATTTTCAGTCAATGTCAAACTAAACGGATTTAACTATGCACGCTAATATTCACCCGACTTGCCGTTCCTAAACCTCGTGCTTAAATAATCCAGTCCATTTAATAATTCGGTAAAACAAGCACGTTTTGCGAGTAGGGTTAAACTAATTTTGATAGACTCGTTGCACGCTGAGCATATTTTTCCTGCTGCGCCACAGCGCAGCAGGCTTCTTTAGAATGAGCTGTCGGGAAAATAACGTGGAAGTAAATGAGAGTTGTGTGCGCGTCTCTGTCTGTTTTTATCAGTGTAATTGTGCGGATGTAGGTAAACGTGAGTGTGTGTTTGAAATGTGTCTGTTCTGTGGCTCTGTTTATTGTAATCTATGTGTCATTGTAATCAACTACGTACGTACGTAAACATGTGATCAAACCGGCTCAAGTACACACTAACAAAACATGAAGCTCATTTACATATTTTACAAATGCATTGTTTACGACCACAACATTCACAACGTCCAATATTCAGGCTCTGTATGCTTGCACAGTATAACTTACATATACATTAATACATAATTTTTATAGTAAAGTCTTGAATCGCAGAGGCCTCGATTTCACTTTGATAATATAATATCTGACACACAGTTTCAAGTTGTACATTGTTTTGCACAATTTAACAAACACCATAATTTGGAATACAAGTAAAATGGAATTGATCATAGCCACAATGGCGTAAACTAGCAAACTACTTAACGGAAAATACGCAGGCTCACAATGCACTGTTACAGCAAGCACGGCATTTGCAGTTCTGTAAATGGCAATATACCTAAAGTCCTAAATAGACCCTATAAAACTGACTCATTTTCTTCGGTCATAAAGCCGATGAGAAGCTACTACTTATGTAGTCGAAACGAAGAACCGATATCATGAGGCGTATTATGAGCTTCCAAAAGTGGCAAAAATGAGTCACCAGCTTATGCAGATTTTCATGATAATGCTAGAAACTGTTTACTAAAGTCTGACCATAAAATGCTGGACCTTGAGACGAAATCGGTGCGTGATTTTTGTGACTACTCGCTGTACTTTGATGCCCACCATTCGTTCTTTTTGTAATGAAATCGCGTGTTTCTTTTTGTCTCAAACTGAGGGCCAGCGTTTTTTGGTCAGACATCAGATAATTACATCGTGCACATACGTATGTACTTATGTGCTGCGCAGCAGGTTTTGGTTCACTTCGTGAAAATATAGGTTGGATATTTCCAGGCCATTTTGCATTGGGCTTTGCTTGTTCGTATATAAAACGCGGCATCAAAAATTTTTGGAGCGAACATTTTTAATTTTAAATATCAATTCTTAGGCTAGTCTACCTATCGTGTGTCCTTGACTTCCACAGTTCCACACAACAATTTTGTCCGGCTAATCTGCGGTTCAAACTTAGGCATAGTTAGCGTGCCAAGGTCCACCGCAATGTCGCTCAGCAGTAGACGTTGTGTGAAGTTTGACAATATTTTGACGAATCAATTGTATTCTAACATATATACAGTCTATATAACCTGGAACTTTTGCTCTTACTAAAACCTATACCTACACTATGAAGATTGTGTCGACATGTAAAACATAAGTTAGTCGTGTATAGTTGGAAGTACAGCGCAATGACACCGTTAACCGCTGCACGGCACAGTTGCCGACGTCATCTGAAGTCCATCCTTTTACGGTTCTGACGTGCTGATATATAGTCGATAAAACAATGTTGCAAACAGATTTTGTTACAACACTCTTGCAACGTGACAGCCGCACGGAAACATGTAAATCAACGTTTTGTACTATAGTATATACGCGGCGGCTGAGGCCGCCGTGTAAAAATGGGAGCTTAGTCGTAATACGACCAAGTAGCCCGTTTTAATAAACTCATAGGCCCACAGGCACAAATTTGTGGGCCTGTGGCCTGTGGCCACAGGTACCTGTGAATCCCGTTTCAATATGTTTTCAGTTTTGCCTGTGACTATTCACAGGCCACAGGCACCGGCCACTTGTCCACAGGCAGACGCTCGCATGTGACATACACAATGCGACCACATGCGCGGCTTGCCTGCACACGCAGGCAATTACGCTGCCAATTTCCAGCTTGGCCGTTATATGCCACTTATATGAATTGGCAACATTTCAGCTATTAAAATACTGCTTCTTTCAACTTTTGTTCAATTTTTTCTTTCAGTTTTAGTGCCAAACTTACACCGCCTTCTTAAAATGATAGTATACAGTGTATGAAATTTTTGAAAATGTTATAAAGCTACAATTTTTTACAAATAAAGGCTCTAAAACTGAGTAACCGCAGCTCTAATTCAAAAAATGTAAATTAAAAAACAACCTGGACTAAATAATTTTTAATTCAAGTTACCAATAACAAAGCACTCACAGGCCACCAATCGCGGCATCGGCCTGTGAGATTTTCTTACAATTGTGACGAAAGTTCACAGGCACAAATTTAATTGAAACCGAACAGCCTGTGGCTGCTCAAAATCTACCTGTGCCTGTGGCCTGTGACCTGTTCCTGTCAGATACCTATTGAAACAGAGCTCACAGGCACAGGCTCAGAGTACCACAAATTTGTGCCTGTGGACCTGTGAGTTTATTGAAACGGGCTACTGAACCAAGTACATATCGAGGACTTTTTCAAATAAGCTTCAGTCAATTTAAGGTGGTAGTTTCGTTTTCAACAGTTTTTATAACCTGCTATCACTTTTGATTGACCAAAAATTTCGTAGCTTTTTTGCATGTTAAAGAATTTGACTAAAACTACCCTTATGCACAATAATTAGCTTAAATCTGTAACAAGCTTGTTAACAGACACTGCTAAAGTAGTCAAATTTCGTAAATTTTTGCATTTTTCATGTTTTGCTTGTAAAATTGACAGATCATTTACCAACTAAATTTGTTCTCTACACCAACACAGCCAATATTAGGGTGACTTCTAAGTTAAGTTTGGTGCCTTTATATTAGGTATGTAGAAAAACAGTTACCGATCTTCAAACTGGAATTTTTTCAGTCAGAAGCTCAAATCACGCTTAGCATCTCTGTTAAGGTGGTAGTTGCGTTTTCGAGGTTTTTGTGATTTCTATGTAAACTTTGCGCCACCAGTACTCAAGTTATAAGTGACGCCTGAGCATGAATTTTTGGGACAGTACTGTAAAGGTCAAAATCCCCAGGCATGTCTCTCACTTTTTCGAAATTTCACCTGTGGACATTTTCAGAGGGTTTTCATTACAAGAAAATATCTTAAATTTTCGGTGCGTTTGCTTTTTAGCTATTTTCTCAGTAAATTGACTAGTTATTAAAAAAGTGGGGGACATGCCTGGGGATTTTAAACATGTCAATAACCGTACCAACTTTCAGCCCCAGCAGGGAATCGTATGATTCAGAGCTGTGGCGCAAACTTTTTGTAAAAAATTGCAATATTTTGGAAAGGACCTTTCTTTAGTCGCTTATACTGGAAACAAAATCATAGGTCAAATTTCAATGCATGGCATACATTTAGGAGAGATATTGTTCTACCTAATGCAAAAGACCGCTTGTGATTTGAATTTGTTAACGCTGAGCTATGGCTTTTCAAAAAAACACCTAAAAACGCAATTACCCCTTTAAACCACGAACTACGGGGCTCTTGGAATTTAGGCCTCGAAGGCGATGGACACGAGGGCGAAAGTGACCGTGCGCCCGAGCCCAAGCAGAACGTGCTTTAACGGCTGGCAACCGTCACAAGTCGCCTAAAACTCAGATTCCGGCCCTCACTCAGGTTCGGGGCCCACGCATGGAATCACCAAAATAGCTGCAAAGCCCTACAAAACACCCAACACGCAATCAAAATTGGAGACAACACGAAAACTTTTAGATTTATAAAAATTTATTGGAGGCCGAAAACAAATATAACAAATATGAAGAAAACAAGTAAAAACCTAGCTCAGAATCTAGTCCTAGCTCAGGGGAGCCTATTCCTACTCTGACCGGTGCATGACGTCCTAACTACTTAGCCCCGTTTCAAAAGCGTCAGCACCACCCCCCGGTTTCGTCGTCTTCACCAGCTCGCACTGAATATGAGCCAGACCACACGATAGAGAAATGTATATTTTTGGAAGCAACCGATCCGACTAAGAATACGTTCCCCATTAAAATCTCAGTTCAAAAACTATAAAGAAACTTGAATTATTCAATAAAAGGCTGAATTTGGGCTCTATAATGTGAATAAGGAACCGTGTCAAAAATATTTATACGTTTAACCGTATATACGATTTTCAATTCGTATTTTGAAAACGTATATACGATTTTAAAATCGTATTGTCATTTTTTATTTTGTTTACATTGTTATTCCGTAAAGTGTGCAGTGCAATATGCTACAAGTATTAAATTACTATGCTGAGCTTAATTTAAACCTGAAGAAATTCGTATAAACGATTTAAAAATCGTATATACGAATTCAATTTATACGATTGAAAACGTATTGAAATTTGGCGTATATGCGAAATATTTTTGACACGGTTCCTAACTTCATGATCTAAATGCGTATATTCATATTCACATTTCTTGTGTTGAGTCACGATATTACTACGCTGTAAGCCAAACAGCGAGCCAGAGAAACTGCTGGCAGCCTTTTTAGTAATTTCTGAACTCAAAGGCGCTACTCAGAGCTCTGCGAAGTCTCGAAAACTGCCGAATGTAAATATGAATAAACGCGTGTCTTGGCTTAAATTTGCGATCGTAAAATGTGAGTTGAAGTGAATTTTGAAGATATATGTGTCTGTACGAGTGCGAGAAAACCTGCCTAGACCAGGGGGTAACCCCCGGATTATAACATTTCTACATAAATCTCTCTTGTGAATAATTTTTCCCCGTTGCCCTTTGAGGAAGTAAGGAGCTGTAGCGGTGTTTCTGCACAAAAATAGACACCGGATTTGTGTTCAGCAGACAAAGTTATCACAAGGAATATACAAATGTCAATTTCAAAAAATTGACTTGGGGAATGGGGACACGTGACTAGGGTTGTTTCAATTATTTCATTTAATCATTGAAACCCACTTTCAATTTCAATTTCAATATCAATCATTAATTGATATTGAAATTGAAAGTAATTAGCCTAAATATTGATAATGGTATTGAAATTGAAAATAATTTGGTCAAAAATTGATAATGGTATTGAAATTGAAAATATTTTAATTGAAACTGAAACTATACTTTCAATTTCAATGTCAATTATGCTGGGCTGGTTGACTTCACAGCATGTCTGTTGCTCGAACGAAGTCTAGTCTGTATACCCGTTTGTGCATGTAGCGTGTGTTAGTGAACAGCCATGATTGAAACGTAATTGATATTGAAATTGTCTAATTTCAATTATTATTTTCAACTGAGTGTAGGTATCTTTGTTATTGTAAACACATTACGATTTCTTTCAATACCTTTGTTAATAAATTGTCAATCGAATGGACTCAGTTTGGTCCGAAGCTTAACAATGGATATCAGGTTAAAATTAAACAAGCCCAATCTGCGGCAAAACCTTCAGTAAGTATTAAGAATTACTTTCAAGTAAGCTGACCAGTAGGTCAGCTAAAACCTGCTGTGTTACTGCAAAATGTGTATGCAAAATATTGAGGTACTGTTTTTCAGCAACATGTGTATGCAAAAGATTCAAAGCGTTTTTATTATCTTACAATAAAGTTGTTTATGCAACCAAAACTTGAAGTATTTTTATCTTACAACACATTATGTACGAACGAGATCTTTTACTGAGTGATAAGTGCATAGTGTATTGAATGACAATTGAGTGAGTACGTTTTGCACGAAATATAAAATTCCGCCAATTAAAGTATCTGTTCAAAATGTACTTAAACGTACAAATACCTAAATTACACTCGTACAAAAACGTCGATATTCTTACTTAAATATAAGTTTTATATGAGACCCAGACGTTCCCGAGGTGATCCGTTAATTACTGGTCACGCTAACTAATCACCACTCACCAGCACTTTTCCAAGAGACACAGAAACATTAAATATGTTGGTAACCACCCACGGTGCTTATAGGAGATTCTCGATTGAATTTAATTTTATTTCAATTTACATTGAAGCTCTAACTGCCGTTTATATGTTCAGTTCAGATTGACACTTGTTGAGTAGCTGTGATTTGCATTTTACTTGATACTGCTTTATATCACTTGTTTTTATGTGGCCGGTTAGCTCAGTTGGTAGGGCATCCGATCCGTAATCGGAAGGTTGGTGGTTCGAATCCACACCGGCTGCTCCTTTTTGAAAATTTTCGACCCGACATTTCGGTCTAATAGCAGAACAGTCAGCAAGTTCAGGGAAGCTGAATAGGATTAAGCAACAAATACACTGAAAATTTAGGTGACACACGCGCATACACATATGAGCTGACGTTTAACACGCAGACAGACGCAAATCTTACACAACTTAGTCTTATACTGCCAAAATCAAAATTAAAGACCTGTTGTGCTGTGGTACAACAGAAACAAGCAGCCCCTAAACGGAGCAATCTTCCAACCTGGAGATTCACATAACAAAGATGTAACAAACGGGTTGTAAGCGGAGTCTATAAAGCTAGGAGTTGTATTATCTTGTATGATACTAAAGTCAAAGAAACTTAGGGCCTATTCCATTACCGGGTTAAACGGACAGGACTTATTTTAGTCCGAGGTTTAGGAACGGGTTAAACGGACTAAACGAGTTAAAATACGACAGCGGCTTAATTTTAGTCTGACCCCTTTCCAAAACTACCACTGGACTAAACGGATTTAACATGGATATCTTTGGGTTTCGTAACACAGTGAGTTTAATAAAATGTTTTGTGAACTTGAATGACGGTTTTACGAACTATTGTTGTCACAGTCACGGAAATCCGGCGTACCTTTTGAAGTAAATATTTTTTCTTCTTCTCTTCGACGCTCGTAACTCTAGGATTGATAAAAAACCACGTGTTCTGGTTAAATGTTAAAAGAAAGATGGAGACCCCAATTTGAAAGAATGAAAGAAATGGAGGTGCCGGGAATCGGCCCGTTTGTTTCGAAGACATGAATGCTAACCACTACACCACAGCCCCCGAGTCTCATAGGCCCTAATTCTCATTTACAACATAAATACTGTAGGTGCGTGCGCGGTGTGTGTAATTTCGCGCATTTTTGTATTTATAGATGAACAGTTACAAACAGATATAATAATATTACTTATTAAAAAAGCCTCAGCCAGCAGTTACGCTAAAAAAGTTGAAAAATAATTGAAAATATTTGCAAAATTGAAATTGAATTGAAAATATTCCGAGAAAAAATTGAAATGGTATTGAAATTGAAAATATTTGAGCAAAAAATTGATAATGGCATTGAAATTGAAAATAATTCCATAATTGAAACAACCCTACACGTGACTTTAAAAAACAGGTCAACGGAAAGGGCGACTAAAGGCCTAAAAATGACCTTTGACCTGTAACTTTGCTTAAAAGTAAGTCATGAATATTTTTTGCAGATTACAGTGGAACAACTTGAACTTCTACTAACCCACCAAACATCACGCATTTTTTTACAGAATTACACACGTTATGCAAGAATCGTCAAAATAGTTATTACCACCTTAATGCCGCATGCTGATAACATAATTAGCAGTGGTGCTGGGAAAAAAATTGGTCAATTTCCATACTTTTACTTACTTTAAAAATTGACTGTAACAGTCGTTCATCTAGGCTGCGTGCTGTAAACGCTATAATATTGAAATCTCAGATAAACACGCACCAAGAACACACAAGCAGACCCATGTAATTTATTTTCAAGACCTACCAAGACCAGCTTTACGAGTGTAACTATACACAGTAGCAAAAGATACGTGTTAAATTGAGCTGTTGCAGTATTATTCTATAGTATATAGGCGGCTCAGCCGCTGTGCTGAAATGTTTTTTAAGTTTCACTAAATATCTACAAATAATAAGTGAAACAAACACACAAAACTCTTATTTTACAGCGTACAGTACTGTTCCAAAAATTGAAGCCCTGTTAATTGTTACGGTGTACCCTAAGGCACGGTTCATACTCGTCCTTGTCCTTGTTCCTAATTTTGTGCTTAATCGCTTCCAAGAAAATTGCCTGGCCAAATAAGGCAACTTTCGCATGAATTAAGTTGGAGTCTCTTGCTGATTGTATGCAAAAACGTTAGCAGAAACATGTGTGTCAATTTCTCAAGGCAGCTGACCAAAATTTGTCCTTGTACCTGTCCCTGTGTCGTTAAGGATAAGTATGAACCGTGCTTAACAGGTACAGAAACAGTCAGGGACGTTTGTAGAAACTCTGCTTTACCCGTTGGTTCCCATTTTTCCACCAATAGTGAACGCTACAGTATCGCCTACGGTGGATTTCTGGCCCACAGGCACAGTTCGAGCTTTGGTAGGCAAACATCTACACAGAAATCGAGTGAGAGTTTTTCTAAGCGGTTTGTTGAAGGCGAGATAGATCCAAGGGTTGATGCAATGGTTACCGATCCACACAAAGTGCATTGCGATGAACCAGTCAACAGTCGGTATGATGATGTTGAACTGCATCACAAAGAAACAGGCTTGATACATCAGCGTGCAGCAGACAAAAAAAGCGCTGTTGAGCCAGCATTGAACGTTCAGCTTATGTTCCTTTTTTAACGTTGCCGCTGTAAAGTTGCTGGCTGCCGCTTTCATTGCTCGTCGAGTTAGACAGTTAAAAAAGATCTGAATAGCAGCGGCGGTCAGGGCGTAAGCCGAATTAAAAAAACCAGGATAGCCTTTGATTAGCTCGAACGTGAAGAAATTTACCCGCCATATGAACACTTGGTCCGAAACTCCGAAATAGTACCACAAATTGAGCGCCCATTGAAAAAGATGGGGAAACAGCATGTAAAAAACCATGAGTTTTTTGCTGAAAAAAACGTTCATTTTTGTCCAGTGTCCAATGGCGATGTACCGATTGAAAGAAATTAGTGAGAAAAAGGTAGCCCCAATCCACCACCAAATGATGACTGTTAGACCATACCAATTATCCGAAGGATAGTATTCGTCCGGGTTAAACAGTAATCTAATTCCAGCGTAAATACCATTACCCGTTAATTCCATTGCATCGATAAAACACAGATTAGCCATTAGAAAAAAAGCGGGTTTATGAAATTCTTTGCTGGCGAAAAAAGTGCAACCAACAATGATATTTAGAATTACTCCGGAAAGTCCCAGTGTGGTATAGAAGAAGCCACAAATGGTGCGTCCTGACATCATTGCGAATTGAGTGTGGATTCAAGTTTTAAATCCAAGCTTCCTGTTTTCAAGTTTCGAGTGATAAACTGTTTTCTTGCAAAATTGCGTGCACTACTTATAATCTCTCTAAAGTTAGATAGAATCTTTTTCAGCACGACATTTTAAGGAAAATTATGTCGAATAAAATCAGCTGCTTGTTAGCAAAAATATTCGTGTTGTTTTCCACTGATGCAAACACTCCTAATCCATATTAATACTTTCAGAATTTCAAAAA
>JASANF010019289.1:0-22974 GCA_030248245.1 Trissonchulus sp. WLG1_4 | reverse complement strand
TCAGCCAACAGTCGACATTTCAGCTAAAATTATTATGAGTGCCCGCTCTAACGTTTTTGCCATTTGCCAATGTTGAGTTAGTGTAAAAAAAGCCTGTATGTTACATCAGCACATGATATAATTTAGCTGAAGGTCGCGCGAATAGGGTGCGGAAAACAGTGTCTGCCCTACGAAGATCATATTCCTATTCTCAACAGGTATACCTAGTCCACCTACTTTGACGAGCTCACACAAATTGCATATTCTCGTTAATAAAGTCTTGTACCAATGCTTTTACAAGCTCAGCCTAAGTATTTTTCCGCTTTAGACAGACAGTAACCTATTCTACCCAAGGAGCCGCCCGACAAGGGCATTTTTCCTTACTAGTATAATATACATTGTCTACTAATCTACTATTATATAAGTTGTTTGAAGTACAAGAATTGTACATAGGATTTGTCAAATGTTTATTGTCTAATGATTATGCTGTTGTTGTAGGCGAAGCTGGTGAAGCACTACAGCAAGATTCTCTATGAGAAGCAACGAATTGCGGACTGGACTGAGCTCGACGCCGAGGGCCAGAGGAAGCTAGCGGCCATCGGCTCGCTGGAGTCGTGGCTGAACGTTGTCAATGTTTCCCCAGATTTACAAAAGGTACATATACACTTCAGTCTCATTTTGTCCCTCCTGTCACGTCCGGCAGATCTTGCATGTGTTTATAAAACAGAGCAAGATTTTATTATAAAACACGACACGCATTTCAATACATACACTGATACCACAGGACTTGTGCTTTTTAGTCGGATTTCTGACATAATTTTTCATCGGTGAATTTTTGATTCCTCGTGGAAGTTGGAACATGTTCCGCTCCCATGTATACAGCTGTTGGGGGGGGGTCGTGTTTTCTTGCATACAGAAATCGTATAGCGATTGGACTACCCTGAGCACAGAAATTAGGGTGGGTTTTTTACGCAGCAAAGTAGAGCCAATTTCTACTTTTATTGATTGATTAATTGATTAATTATTGATTTAATTGAGTAATTTTTGATTGATTGATTAATTGTAATTCAGCCGTAACAGTTAGTGTGACAAACGCTGCATGCAGTGCATATGTTTCATGTGTTTGTGTTCAGAGCATTCTGTCGGCCTTGGATGGGCAGGACTTGGCACACTTGGTCGGATTTACGGACACAGAGCTGGAGAGTTTGTGCAGTCTGTGCGGCGTTCGGGGCGAAGACCGCAGGCGATTTCTCAAAGCAACTAAAAATCTGGCTGTGCACACAAAGCGCTGGATTGGTTGGTCATTTCTGTGATCTGCTAGGATATAAATTTTTAGGCATTTTTGGTTATCGGTCCTTAACTGGAGGCAACTAATTGTTTGTTATTGAGTTGCTGCCGTTATATGATAGCTTTCAGTTTTATTTCATAGGTAAAAATAGCTCGCTTTTTTGCCTGTTGCTATTGTAAAGTTCACACAAAGTTTTAGACGAAACGCTTCTATTGCGCTGATTCTCGATGCAATATGCTGGGAATGCACGGCCTCACTGCTTCTTAGGGCCTTTTCATAAAAAGATTAAAAATATTAAAATTAATCAGCGATATTAAAAATATTAAAAGTGTTTAATCACGTTTTCATAAAATCAAGAATAAAAATTCACGCTGCAATCAAACTATAAATTTTTAATATTTTTAATCTTCATAGCTGCAACTGAATTTTAATGTCGTTTTCATAAAAAGATTTATTTTAATCTTCGATTTTTAATCTTTTTATGAAAAGGCCCTTAGTTAAACCTTAACCATAATTATAATATTTTATCTTGGCTACTCACTCTTACGCTTTTTTCTAAGCTCACTGTGAATTGCACCATTAAAATGCAAAATTATAACACTAACGTCACAATCACAGGAGTATATACGGTGTATAATCCTTCTCAAAATGTGTAGTATGGCTATCATGGAATAGTGTGTTAAAGCCGGATCATTTTTTGCACGTACAATTTTTACTAACTGACGCTATTTTTTTGGCGCTATTTTTTTGGAGACGAAAGCAATTACATACTGCAAACAAAACTGCTTACAACATTGCGTCTGCATTGGTTATTGGGTTGTTGCAGTTTGATATGAACAAGTATTTACCAGGCTCAAGAGGTTTATACCAATCTTTGTCAATAACAAAACAGAATAAGTAGCTTGCTGCATAATATTTTTTAGATTGTGCTCGGCTTGGCATGTCTTCAAACTTTCAAAGGGCCCATTGTTTTTGTGGTATTTAGTTTATCTGACATAATGCTTATTAAGCTATAAATATACTCCGTTTTCTCTATGATTTTTGTATAAATTTTGTGCCATAGACTCTATTTGACGTAGATTTTTTTGTGTGTCCATTTGTTTTTGCAGAAGATGGTAAACCGCCCGAGCTACGCGACGACGCGGAACTGTGCTGGATGTCTTTCGATCGCCTGCCCGCCCCTCAGCGCTCTTCCTCCTTCGCTAATGCCGTGGCCGCTGTGTCGGCGGCCGGTTCCAAATCCACCGGTGCGGAGGGAGGCGGTTCCGGTGCCGGTGCCTCCGGCCGACTTCCCGGCGGCGAACACCGCTCCAACTCTGAGTCGGGTGCGGACTCTGGGGCCAGTGACTCCGGCCTAGGCTCAAATATTAGCCAAAATTCCCTGCCCACAACCACACCGCCTCCCAGTCCCAACCCTGTCTCCACTGCTGTGGGCACTTTTAGCACGCCCACTATTCAGGTATACATTATTATGGTAATATGGGATCGCCAGTCCCATAGAGTGATGTTGAGTTTTTTTGAATAGGTATATTCCAAGATTTTGTAAGCTTTACGATAATTACTGATTTGTACAACATAGTTACTTCCAGAGCTAAAGTCGTCGTCCAAAGTTAGTCGTTTTGCAGCAAAAATAATGTTTGCTTTGCTATTCCCGCGATGGTGGGATTCTCATTCATTTTTATAGGGTGATTTTGACCAGTCGTCATGCGTCGTCGTCGTCGAGTAGAAATTTAGCTATGTCTATCGAGTGTTGAAGTAAATTGTTGAAAATGGATTATATTGCTGAAACTGGATTATTTTTGGTACCCATAGTGTACATAAACCTGGTCTGAATGTCGAAATATAATAATCGACATAGGGCTAGTGTTGTTAGGTATGTATAGTGAGCGTAGAAGACACCCAATGGAATCCTTGTAACAGTTTCACAGCTGTTTTTTGCATTATTTCAGTCACTAAATCGATCCCCCCTTTCGCTGAGCAGCGGCAGCTCGGGTCGAAACGGAGGGGTCTCGGCCTCCAGCTGTGCTCGTGCCGTGGGGGGCGCCCCCTGTCTCAGCTACTCTCTCTCCTCGTGCTCTGCCAGCAATATCCCCGTGGGCATACGCAGCGCAGACCCCCGGGTCGGCTCCACGCCCCCCTCCACGCCCACCTACTGGATCCCGGGGGGCCATTCGGCCATGGCAGCGGCCCAGCAGACCACCACGGGCAATGTGAAGCGACGGCCCAGCACCGGCAAGGGCCCCAGCACCCCCCCACCCGTCATGAAGTATCTCACCAACCCGCTGAGCTGCGGCCAAGCCAGTCAGGCCACCAGTCTGGCCACGGCCAAGCCGCCGCCCATGCGCAGTCGCTCCTACGAGTCGCAGCTGTCCAATCGCATTATCACTGAGCATAGGTCAGTTTTGACGAAACCTAGCTAATATTCTTTGCGGCTTCTCTTTGTATGTATTGGCTAGACAAGACTAACTGAAATTATGTAATGATTTAAGTTTAGGAATATGGATTATTGGCTTAAGTTGTACGAACCCAGTGGGTTAATTTTGGTAGCACAAATAAAGCCGTGCCTGGCTATGCACATTTGAATGAAAATTTTAAAAATTGAATCTGCTCAGCAGACGCTGCTGAAACGAAAAATGTTGTCTGTGCAGTTTAGGAATGGCTTATACATAGTCAACTGGTAAGCCCGGGTCATACTCGTCCTTGTCCTTTTGTCCTTAAGCAATTCCAAGAAAACTACGTGTAAAAATGAGCCAATTTTTCAAAATCGAAGTCACTTCCAGATGGTATGCAAAAAATAGCCGCGTCACGTTTGTCAATTGTTTCCATCATCTAATCAAAATTTGTCCTTGTCCCTGTCCCTGTGTCCTAACTTTAAGGACAAGTATGAACACCTTAAGGACAAGTATGAACACCTTACGCCCGGTTCATACTTGTCCTTAAGGACACAGGGTCAGGGACAAATTTTGGTCAGCTGCTGTGAAGAATTGACTCAAGCGTTTCAGCTAATTTTTTGCATACTGTCTGTAAATGACCCATACTTTCTTCATGCCACACGTTGGCTCAATTGGCCATGCAGTTTCTGTAGAGTAGCTTAAGGACAAAACGATAGGAACAAGGACGAACCGGGGCTTAAGGACAAGTATGAACGGCTTAAGGACAAGTATGAACGACTTTATGACTTTACTGTTGATTGCAGCGACAGTGTGCTGGGCAAGCCGAGCCTGAGTCTGGCCATGAGTCGCTCGCATCACGAGTCCGTCTCGGGCGACATGATGTGCTGCATCAGCCCGGAGGCCTCCAGCAGTGTGTCCTTTGAGGCCATCATCTCCCCGTCTCCAAACAAGGACTCGCTCAAGGACAGGAGCACAACGCTGCCGGCGAGAATTAATGGTATCGCAAAGATATAATATACTACTTTGGAGTTAAACTTTTTTGAAAGACTAGTTTTTCAAAATATTTTTAATTGTTCTAAATTTGTGAAGCGACAGGGTCAGACATAACGTTACGGGACTATAATATAGTTTGGAAGTCTTTTTGCCTTAATTTTGCAAGCCCTCTGTCCAGTATCGATTGATAAAAGCCTACGTTTGGCAAAATCTCAAAAAATACATTTTTACCCGCTAAAATTTTGAGTGTCTTCCCCTCAGCTTCAGTCGCAGCTGTGTTGAAGATGGTGTGATTTTTAAGGAGTTGATGTTTGAGCAGATATTTCATTTTAGGTTGTATAACATTATATTTACTTTTATTTTTCATGTTTGTGTCAGACCTCTTTGTTTCAGAGCCCTCTTCCCCTATTACCAAAAAAGGCGTAATGAGATTTGACATTCCTCATCGGCAAGTTCTTCTGTCTTCTGTGTTAAGCTTAACTGAAGTCTGACAAAAAATTGCTAAACCTATAAACAAGGGAATTATTCTACTAAAACACACGCCTCCCCTTCCAAAACCGGTCGTACGGCTGTCTACTATATAGTACTCTTGTGCATTTATGCCGAGTATAATATATATTATCATGATCAAAAAATACTATTTACCTTTTTTGGTAAAATCGCGTGCAGGATTTCTACACTAAGGTCTGGCGATGTGGTGTGTATGATGTGTGTCTGATTTCCACGCATTGAATGTTGTCCGTATGGGAAAAGTGAAATATTTGCATTTCCTGTCTATTTGTTTCAGTTGGGAAAAGAAGCGTTTTCGACCAACCAAGTTTTACACACCCTGCTTTTATTGCAAGGAGCCTTTGGGCAAATTGCTACAACATTTTTACAAATGTACTTCTTGCAAGTAAGTCTATGTGCTCAGGACTTTATAGGCACTGTTTTTTAACGTGGAATTGAATGAATCAACAAGTTCCTGTCCGTATGCAGTGTGCACTTCTACGAAAACCTATGAGAAATACGATAGCTTATTAAGTACAGTGTTGATCTAATTGTATTGAAAGTCCCTATGTTAACATGATACGGGCATTCATGTACATGCTGAGTTTTAACATAGGAAATGTAATCTCCCCTGCCAGCGGTAGCTTAAGAGCTTGGCTGCCACTTGTTTCTTTTCAGATTTTTTTACCAAAATTTAAAAATTTGGCCATGTTTACACAGAATTTGATTTAAAAAGTTATTCATTATTGTGTGGATTGTAGCTTTGGTTGGACCAGTTTTGACTTGACGTTTTCTCTTTTCGTTTCAGACACAAAGTGCACGAAGTTTGTAAAGACAGTATGGGTAATACGTGTGGAATGACTGACCAGCACTACCGAGAATTCGTTAGACTGATTCAAAGTGAGCCATTTTGTTATTTTGTCCATTGGGTTGCTTAGCTCAGTAGTAAGTTTTAAGTTTTCTCCTCAACTTTGCGTGGCCGGTTCATGGTGGAATAGTTGAAATATTAGACTTAATATAATTGCATCAGCTATGAGTATATACATGCCTAAGGCAGTGGGGAATCTATTTAGCTCAATAAATTTGTATAATGTAATGGTCCGAGGATCTAACAGTAGAATAGCAGTGGAAAATACTCCTCAAGATTTGCTGGTAGGCTAAAATGGTAAATAATGATGATTGTTATCTGTACAAGCAGAAAATTGAAATTTCTAAATGTTGAACTAGTCTTCAGAATCACTAAAGATAATCGTTGTGAACATTTTTCTGCCAACACTCAGCCCCTGTAACAAAATCTAGATCCACTTTTTTTTCTTGAGTTGTCTTTATTTATAGGTTCAGTCAACCACTTCCCATATTTTAAAACAGTTGTTTTCTTAGCTAATTAGAAGCGGCATAGTGTAGCATAAAAGTTAAGTTAAACTAAAAATCGAGTATCGAAGTACTGTAGAATTTACGAGGCCCAGTACTGTAGACTTACGAGATGATTTAGTGGTATAACTATACTACTCACCCGACCCGGCCATGTATTAATCACAATTATGTATGGTTTGCGAATCTACAGCATATAATTATATAATTTAGGCACATGTTAAACCTCCAGCCCTCTTTAAGGCGGTCCCCTTTCTGGTGGTCTTGATCCTACAACACATCAAGTTTTACGTCGAAAATGACAATGCTGAACAAGAGCGGAGTGGGGGATAAAGGGGATATGTCCACACCTTTTGTCCGGAGCAAAGGATAATTTTTTAGAGCCGCTCGTCAGACCGTCGTAGCTAGGCAACTCTAACAGCGATCCATTAACATTGCTTAATATGCAACATTGCCATTGTTATGATTGATTGATTGATTGATTGATTTTTTATGATTGGAAGAACAGCAATAAACAGGTTACCCGCATAAAATCCTAAAAGTACATATTACTATGCTATAATGATCCAAACAATGATAATAATTGCGATCAGTTATGTTTGTTTTTTTTTCAGCGGACGGTCACAGCGGTTCCAGCGGTCACTCGTATCCCTCCCTGACTTCCATCGGCTCTCCCGTGGACAGTACCGGCACCCCCGGCCCCCCGCAGAGCGCCACCCTTGGCTCCGCCAGTCACCCCCTGGACTCCAGCTCCAGCAGCTGCAACTCCAGCGCTCCCTCCACGCCCGCAGGCTTGCTCAGTCAACAGCCGGCCGGCGGGGGCACGGGCGGCGGCAGTTCAGGCCTGGCCTCGCCGGCTTATAAGATGAAATTTACCTTTGGTAAACCAACGAGTTGATATTAATTTTTTTACAAATTTTTTTACGTTTTAACGTTTTTTTAAAGATTTTAATATTCAGAAGTTCAAGTTTTGCTTTATCAGGTTTTTTTAGTGTATGCTTGTTTGCGGTCATTGTTGTCTGTATTTTTT
Source organism: Trissonchulus sp. WLG1_4 (assembly GCA_030248245.1). NCBI lineage: Eukaryota > Metazoa > Nematoda > Enoplea > Enoplida > Ironidae > Trissonchulus > Trissonchulus sp. WLG1_4. The sequence goes on along the minus strand of JASANF010019289.1, from coordinate 15,431 downwards.
TTAGATTGACGCAGTTCGGCAAAATTGTAACCGGCTTACACGTTGTTGGGATCGTGACTTTTGATGTTTGGCAAAATCTAGAGCTCTACAAAATTTCACTTTATATTTTTGCTTTTGCGAAAAAATGGGCATACAAAACCGACATTGATTTCTAGGTTACTACAATATTTTTAAAAAAGTTGAAAGTCTACATAATATTTTCGCGTCTTTGATTGTGAATTTTCTTTCAATCAGTGTGCGAATTCTCATCTCGTTCGTAAGACGTAACCGCGACACCATTTTGCAAAATAAACTCTTTATTAGATTAGAATGTTTTTTAAAGCTTCTACTATTCTAGATCCCTCTCTTTCGATTGTTACCATTTTTGGTTGTGTATAAAATAAAAAATAAAGCTTCTGCACACACGTGTTGAAATTTGTTGGCTTTGAAGGCATAGATAATAATATTACTATTACACTGAGTTGCTATTACCTCAAAGTTTTAATCAGACGCATGGTGTTACTTTTTATTGGTATAAGTAATTTTTTTAATTCTTTGGCTTCTGTTTTTTAGACCAGCAAACTACAGTACCTGAGGTTCCGGACATTAACATCGTGAATCCAGAAAGCTTAACGTACGTTAGTTATTAGTGAACTGAACTTCAGAATAATAATACCCTTCTTATGGTTTATTAACGCCTTTCTTGCGCAGAGTGTAGTGTTCTTTAGAAAATGAAATTTATGGCAATTCGATTTTGTAAAGTTGAAATTGAAGTTTCAACTTGAACCAACCATTGAATACTGTTAGTGGACAAATTTTTCACATTCTACCTAATCGCTTTGTAGTTAAAGTTTAAGTAAAATATTTCACATTTCAGCGACACGATGCGTTCATCGAGTAGTGATGGGACTTTAACTCATGATGGCAGCTCAGCTAATAAAATTTCAACGGTACGTAAGTTTCTTCTTTGTATTAGTGCAAGGTTTTCTTGTGAACTTGAGAAAAATTCGCTTACGGATTCGGCTAGTTTGGTAACGCGGTAATCTTGGTCCCTTGATCATGGATTGGGGCTTGTTTTTGCTTATGCTTTCTCTGAACCTTTTTGGTGTTTTCAAGGGAGCGTGGGAGTTTTGGGGCCGAAAGTCTTGAGATTTTTTGTAGAAGCTTATTTCTATGGATACTGTCGGGTTGTAAAAATATCAGTCTGGGACCTGGGTTGTTTTTTTTTTGTTTGGGACCACCCTGGACTCAACCGTGCCATTCTATCTCCAGGTTATTCTGACAAACCCACATTAAAACAAAGCTCTACAGATCTAGATAGCTGGCCGTACTTGCGCAAGAAAGACTGGTAGTTTATTGCTGCACTGGTCTGTGGGTGTGGACACACCCTCACGGTGAAGTATGAGCAAGACCATAATTTTTATAATAAATTATTGCTTTTGTTTTATATTTTGCATTGAGGACTATCTATTTTTTTTTATTTTCTATGTTTGTGTAATAATATTATTATAGGACTCTGAGAAGACAATGAGTGTGGACTCTCAGGACGAAACAACCAGCCAGACATCGCCCAGCACCGACAAAGTCGAGCCGCCCAGCAAACTGTCCCGCTGGCAGTGGTGAGTGTCCAGGGCCCCACTCCATTTATACTGACAGTCGTATGGCGTTAGATGTGACATGCCTACTAGTGTTATATTTTGCTTTCAGTTTTGCTGGCTTAATGTACACTAATTAGTATACGTTTTAATCGATCGTTTTGAGTGAATTAGTGGTACATAATACTGTCAAAATGATGAATATACCCGAGTTGGTTTGAGTTGATGAGTTTAGTAAGCTTACACTAGGAAGTAAACTTAATAATTTTTACATAAAGTATCCATGTGCAGTTGCGCTGCTTTTTGTATGCCAAGTCGCTCGTGAGCTGTGGTAGATTTTTCTTTCCGCTCAAAAAACTAGGAATTGGTTCTGCGGCAATGGATTATCTTTTCTTTAACTTATGCTACGTCTCCACAGCGATGGAAAAATTCAGCTGTTACGACAGGCCATCACTGACCACAGTGTTAGCCAAATTCGCCAACCCACAGCCCCAACCTATAGTCTAGCCCGGTTCTAGCTCGTTTTTGTCCTAGTCATTTTGTCTCTAAGCTAAGTCCAAAGGCCTATTCATACGAGGGCGCATTTTGCATGGAGCATGAGCGGGCGCACGCGCAGACTGCCTGCAGTCACGCACACTACCTACTGCATTGAGGTGAAATAATGCAGCAGGCAGTGTGAATATTCTATTGATAGAATGCGACCGCTCATGCGCCCTCGTGTGAATAGGCCTGTGTGTTTGTGAAGTGAACCAACAAAAACCATGCAAAAAATAGGCAAAAAGATTGGACCAATTTTTGGTAGCTGACCATAAGTTTAATGTCCTTGTCCCTGTGTTCCTGTGACCCTTAAGTCCGGTTCATACTTATCCTTAAGGACACAGGGACAGGGACAAGGACAAATTTTGGTCAGCTACTCTGAATAATTGACACAAACGTTCCGGCTAGTTTTTTGCATACGATCTGCAAGTGACCCCATCTTTATTCATGCGAAAAGTTGGCTTATTTGGCCAGGCCGTTTTCTTGGAATCGCTCAAGGACAAAACGATAGGGACAAGGACAAGGACGAGTATGAACCGGGCTTAAATCGTGTCTGGGGTGGGGTCAAAAGGTCTAATTAATTGTGTTGTTACCAGGGCGACCATCAACAAGCCACCGTCCTGGCACGAGTGGACCATCCAGATAGAGGACATTCGTGGTCTGGACCGGCCGGACTCCCTGATTGGTCGCGGCCACTTTGGCGACGTGCACAAGGGCTACTGGCATCAGCCGGTCGCCGTGAAATTCCTCAAAATGGACCACGTGTCCTCTAGTCAACAAACAGAAGCCTTCAAGTCGGAGGTATATTATACGCTACAAGGCTGGCTATTTTTTATTTGTCTGAATATTTTGCTGAAGGACAGTTTATAATTATTTGTCTTGTAAACAGAATTAGAAGTAACCGGAGCCAGCTGGCGGCTTACGTGGTTGGTCACAAACACCAAAGTCTGACCAAAAAATACTGGACCTCGAGACAAAAAGAAGCACGTGATTTCATTACGTAAAGAACGAACTGCAAGCATCAAGAGTACAGCAAGTAGTCACGAAAATCAAGCCACTAGTTTTGTATCAGGGTTCAGCAATTTCTGGTCAGACTTTAGTTCTGAAGGGTTTTGTTGGTTTAGGTTTGGACGTTTCGCAACACGCGACACGAGAATGTGGTGCTGTTTCTGGGCGTCTGCATGGAGCCTCCGTGCATCGTCATGAATCTCTGTAAAGGCCTCACTCTCTACCAGCACATACACGAGCGCCGTGACAAATTTGACATCACCAAAATTGTCAATATGGCCGTTCAACTTGCTGTGGTCAGTTTTTGCTTTTGAGAATATAAGAAGATATGTGGTAGGACAGGAGGACAATTTTATGATCAGTCAGATAAGCGTTTTTGCCAAAAATCATCAAGACAGCTTTTTGCGTGTAGTTACAACTTTTTGGTGCGGAATTATTGGCCTTAGCTTTCGAAAAGTGTCAGCAAATTCATTTTGGCCAAAAATGCAACTGGCAAGTTTTTGAAATGGGCGTCAGAAATACCAGTCGGCAACATACCTGTCTTACATTGTAAAATTATTTTTGTGAAATTTCAGGGCATGTCATATTTGCACGGCAAGAAAATTGTGCACAAAGATTTGCGAAGCAAAAATATTTTCCTGGAAAATCAGAACATTGTGATTACGGATTTCGGACTGTTCAGTGTGCAGCGATTGTGCAGAGCGCAGGCGAAGGGCGAGTAAGTGAACAGCTGTGCTTACATGACATGGACAGCCATGAACTAAAGTCTGACAACAAATTGGTGCACCACTTGAGAAAATGAAACAATGTGATTGCGTTACGAAAAGAATAGATTTTCACTATCAAGAGTACAGCAAGAAGTCGCAGAAGTCATGCCACTAAAATATGCAAGTGGCGCATCTATTTTTTGTCAGACTTTAGGCATTAGCTCAGATTAATTGTTTTTGTTAGAAGTGTGTGTGTAATTTCACTAAAGCCCCGAAAGCTTTGAGCCAATTTAAAAACATTTCATTCTAAAAATTTACTGATTGTCAACGTTTTTTGCTCAGAAATACCTAGTTAATAATGTAAGGCAATACTGTTTTTATTCACTCATTTGCTTTTATGTGTGTCTATGAAAAGTTAGCTCGCTAAAAGAGAACTTTGGTTTGTCCGATTCTGTGAACTCCTATGGTGTACAATTATTGACATCTTAAGCATTGTTTTCAACTCGTTTAGTCCGTCTTATTTGAACTCGTTCAGTGGAGTGCATAAAGCCAGTCTAACACTAAACCTAATCTAAAACATCCTGTTTCACTTAAATAGAACATTGTAATGAACAATTCTACGCGTATTACATAGCCTAGAATATTGTTTCCGTTAGGCTCTGTTTTGCCAGACAGAGCTAAAAAGACTGCTTTCATGCATTCGACCACTTGGGTAGATTTCACACCACGGTGGTTTTAAAAACCAATGTTTTACATATGTTTGCATATGATTTGCAATATTGCCTGATTCGTTACGATATTCATAGTTTTTCTAAAACCGTGGTTTAAGCTCAGTTGAAATTTTAGCAGAACAGAGACTTGCTGTGCGGCAGGTTTGAAATATTTCAACTGAGCAAAAACCATGAAATTTAAGAAATTCGTAACGTTCAGGCATTATTTCGTGATGAAATTGTGTGCAAATCGTATGAAAACGTACGTAAAACCATGGTTTAGTAAAACCACCTTTATGAAATCCACCGCTTGAGTCTTAAAAGGAATGCCCCTAATGATAGTGATGCTATTGCAGCCTTCGCCGCCTGCACGTGCCCGACCACTGGCTGTGCTACCTGGCCCCCGAACTGATGCGCGCCCTGCCCTCATTCCAAGACCCCCCCAGTCGCCAGTACACGCTGCCCCCCCTCTCGCGTCGACGACGACCCTACGGTGCCCCCTTGAGTCTGGACTGCTCCGCCCTGACCCGGAATGCCGACGAGGACAACCCCAGCCCCCCGCCGCCCCCCGAACCAGAGCCCGTCGAAGACTTGCCCTTTTCCTTTGCCACTGACGTTTATGCCTTCGGGTTAGCCCCCCCCCATATTATTATATAACTTGCAGGTTGTGAACTGGATAATTTTTCGCGGAAAACATGTTTTTTTCTGAAAAAAATTGAAAATTTTTGCGGGAAGGGGTGACGGGTTAGCGTCAAGGGTACAGGCGCTTTTTCGTGTGTTCTGCCTTTATCAGGCGTGTTCTGCCTTTATTTATGTATAACTTTTGCTTCGTAACCCACCGTTTTCGGCTACGTGAGCCATTTACTAGACATTCTAGGTTGATGAAAGCTGTGTTTTTGGGGGTGTCATAACTCATAATAATATGACGTTGCCTTCTGAGGCAAGCCTAAACCTCCCCCACGTCCATCTTTAATCATCACAAACTGTTTTCTTGCTTTTCAACCTCCAGGAACGAAAAGAAATGTCTGTTTTGGAAAGTTCATATAATCGACTTTAAGTAGACCATTTTTAGTAAAACTTCTGACCTAATACAAAAACTGACCAGTGAGTAAGTAACTAATGAAGCTGTATTTCCCACATGGATACGTCCGGATTTTGAAGCTTGAATCAGTGGTTCAACTATTTAACAGGTTTTAGCGTGCTTTCTGTTTAAACTTCATATTCAAAACTGGGTATATAACCGTTTGGCAGAAGTTAGTGGATTCTTCCTTAAAAATTCCTTTAGGGTTTTGCTCCGGCGTATACTGTAAACATAGTTGCAGAAAAATTCAAAAACACAATACCCGTTACCAGGGTTGGGCACCGGAAAAAAACTCCCGGAAAAAAACGGGTTTTTTCCGTTTTTTTCCGTTTTTTTCCGAGGGGTCGGAAAAAAACGGAAAAAAACTCGAATTTTATAAGTTAGTCCAGTAAAGGTTAAACTTGCACAAAATGCTTAAAATCGTTTAAAAAACAAAAGTAAGACGTTTTTGTGACTAATGAAGGTTATTGAACTAGTTGGCAATGGGTGGAGGGAACGATACTGACTTCAAATTTTGATATTTGCGTAACCCTTCATGAACATGGAAATATACGGTTTATTAAGAAGCTATGAAGCTATCCGTTCCTTTTCAGGGTGTGTAAGAGAATATAATGAACCGTGTCTATAATCACTATACTATACTATATCGCTATACTGTATGTAAGCCGAACTATATATATTCTATAAACACCTGCTTCCTTAATAGGTAGTCGCAAGTAGTGCTAGAAAGTTTCATGACAGTTATAATTTTTAATTTTACATTTTTCGTGACGTCGGACCAGCTTTTTTTACTACTTTATCTTAAGTAGCCTCGAGCAGGCCTTTCAACAGGCCAACAAAAAAACAACTTGATTTTACGAAAAATTAAATTCAACGTTTCACTTGAATTTTTAGCATTCTCAATTAGAGCGGATCTCCATTCAATCAGCGAAATTGGATCAACATTTAAACATACGCCCTATTAATACTAACAAACTAATCCCTATAAGGCTATACATCTATTTAATGGATAAATTTTCGTATTGGTACACGTACGTTTCCACAACAAATCAAAATATTTAACCAGAATGCAACAGCATAAAACTTTTAGGCAAGTATCCAGGGGTTTGAGCAGTTCTATTTGAGCCAAGACAGCCTTTCTCTAGACGCAATTCTGACCTTTTTTGGCGAAAAGTATATAATATGGCGGTTTTCCCGTTTTTTTGTGAATTTAGGCAAAAATTGTTTAAATTCAATTAAGAGTCCAATTTTGAATTGCGAAGTACATTAATTCTTCAAAGGTTAAAATACCCACCCTGAATGGCAGAGTTTGAATACACTTTGCAGTTTGCAATGTCAGAACCATTCACTCTTCTGTCGACTTTAGAACCCCACCAGTAAACTGATAAACTGACAGCGAACTTACCCCACCTTAGTCCTACACTCCTTCCTACCCCACCATAACTAATTAGACAAATTTTAAAACAGAAACACTGGCTATTATGGTAGTTATAGCATCTATCTAGTCCAGAAGAAGCTTAATAACCATTGAAGAGTCACCAGTGAATAATACTGAAGTTACTAAGACGCAAAATGTAAGATTACATTTCAGAACTACTTTACCATCATTTTTGGACATCGGAAAAAAACTGAACAAAAAAGCCGGGAAAAAACCGGAAAAAAACCGGTTTCTTTCGGCCATAATTTTTTTCCGGAAAAAAACGAACCCTGCCCGTTACACTGACAAAGAAACTACGATATATCTTCACTACACGTGGGTTAACGGGAGTCGAAAATATTATAGATTTTTTTATATCTTGTATTTTTCATTTTCCGATTTTCGGAAACAAAATACAAATGGAAAATTTTCCGGGTTGATTACTTCAATCGCCAAGGTTAAATTACTTAAGCCCTAATTCTGCTGTGCTTATGGTTTTGTCCCTAAGCAATTCCACAATATTCATTCGGTAATTTTCACAGCAGCTTAGTATAGTTTTAGTCTATGTTCCTAACTGCGTGTTCTTATGAACGAGTATGAACCAGCCTTAAATGTGAAACCCATTATTATAATATGCAGGGAGTGAATGAGGTTAATCATGGCATTGTGATCAGGTTAGCTCATTCTCTGTGTAGTGCGTCAGTAAGCTGTTCCATAAATGCACTTGAATGGTATGTGTAACACACACATGTGCAGCTGAGGAAATCTGGGTGGGAGCCGCCGACCGGGGTGGGGGGAGGGGGTGCTACGCGAATTATTTTTACCCGTTTAGTGGCGGGGGTGAAAATCAATCTGGGGGAGCAGGGTCGGGTTGGGGGGTGGGAGCAATTCCCCCCACGCCCATGTATGGTATGTAGTGAATGGGTGTTTCTGTTTCAGAAGCGTGTGGTATGAACTGCTGACCGGTGATTTCCCCTTCAAACGCTACCCAGCCCATCCCATCATTTGGCAAGTGGGACACGGCATCAAGCCCACACTCAACAGTCTGCAGGCGGCCAAGGAGGTCAAAGTAGGTCAAGGTCAAAGGTCACATCAGGGTTGACTATAAAGTGACCAAAAGAGTAGTTTAAAGTTTAAAGACGGAAGCTTAAAATCCAGACCTCCAAGTGTTAGAGATTTAAGGTTAGAGATAGAGTTCTGCCACTAGCAAATTTTCCCGGGCCTGGGGGCCCCGGCCGGGCCGACTAGCGCGCTTCCAACTCCCGCCCCGCCGGCGGGCCCGGCTACAGGCCCGGCGGGCCGTAGCGGGCCTGTCCGGCCCGGGACCCGCGGGCCGGCCCGGAGCAGGCCCGGCGCCCGCGGGCTAGCCCGGCACACACGTCAGCAAGTGAGACAATGCAAGTGCAGTATAAGTGCCTGCGCACTTGTAAAAATCAATATATATGCAGCGCAGTCATTGTTCATACGTTACTGAAGCTCGAGACGGCTCTGGGCTTGCGGATTTGAAGGCCGGGCGGGCCGCGCACGGTCCGGGGCCCGGGGCCCGCTACGGCCGGGCGGGTCGCGCACGGCCCGGGGCCCGGAATTTTACGGGCCGGGTACCGGGCCGGGCCCATTTCTGAAATATTTTTCCGGGCTGGAGCCCGCTACAGGCCCGGGCAGAACTCCAGTTAGAGATCTATATACCTAATTTAGTCCATATTATGTCATTATTGAACAGGTTTGTTTGAAAGTTTCTTCGATATGCATTTTTGTTTCAGAATAAATTGGGAGGAAAGTTCTGGAGGCTTTTAGTCAGTCAGTCACAAAACAATTATCATAATCAGTATTCCAGATGATTTCTTGTTTATTGTGTTTGTGAGTTAGGTTCTATCCAATATATTACAATACTATTTTTTAGGACATTTTAATGATGGCCTGGAACTTCAAGGCAACGGAGCGATGAAATTTCAGTCAACTGCTGAAGGTGTTCGAAAAGTTGCCCAAGAAAGTGACTCCAGCGTAGCCCCTCCGACCCCGTGCACATGTCGCGATCCGCCGAGAGCGTATTCTGATTGGCTTGAATTTGGTCGGTGATTATGCCCACTTGCGCAATCATGTCCCCCAGAAGCGTTCGTTTGTCCTTACAGTTGCAGATATAACTAAAGCCTAAAAAATATATACTTTATATATATATATATATATATATATATATATATATATATATATATATATATATATATATATATATATATATATATATATATATATATATATATATAATAAATTAGGGTACGCTCTTGGAACAATTTGGGTCAATGTCTGACAATCCCATATCCGTATTGTGTGTGGAGCATACTATATACGTGTTTCCTTAATAGATTGTGAAGTGGTATATTGTAGACAATATGTTTGGTTTAAGATCAGTGTCCCCATAGTTTAGAAAGCTCAAGAATTGACAGATAAAAATTTTAGCTTGAAACTTGATTATAATATTTTACCTAAACCGAAAGCTATTTGGTGTTATACATATTAGTTGACTGTGTTTTTTTCAAGAGTACATAATTTATAATTGTGTGTTACGAGAGAGACACAAAGTGAGATTTGCCTTTTTTTGCAGTTGTCACAGTTTTGAAATGTTACAAACTGCAATAATTGTTACAAAATTAGTTTATTTGCCATTTCACAACAGATACAATAATAATGTAACAGCTGTAAACAACCTGACTGGATCTGGAATGGTAACAAACAGTCAACTTTCACGTTTCAAGGCAGCTGAAGAATTAATGTATCTATTCTTGTCGCAAAGACACAATTGTTATGTGCTCTTGTGAGTTTCAAAGAAACCATGTGTATAATTTATTGACTGACGGGTTATTGTTGTTAATACTTACGTTATTCTACTTATATTTCTCTGCACAGGGCAGCTTTAGCGTCAAAGCGTGATATATTTTGCGTTGCACACATTTTGGGATAACGGGGTCCAAATTTTGGGGGGGCTCTCAGGCCAAATTTTGGGGACCCTCCCCCCCTGGTCGACCAAAAATACCCTTAATTTTGCGAAAATTTCGCAAAAAAAAGTGCAATTTTTTCTAAATTTCGCCCAAATTTTGGGGACCCTCCCCCCAGGCCCCTCGGTTTTGGGAGGGTGGGTGTCCCCCCTCATACATGTATGGTTGCACACTTTTACGACTGTATAGAAAGTACTAAAACTATCGCTAAACTGGTTAACTATTTAGTTAGTAAAAGTACTCACGTGTTAAATTTCAAAATTTTGGCTATGTGAGTACTGAGTATGTGACTGTGTCCGATAAGTTGATCAGTATATTATAATTTTGTTTCTAGCACTCCTTACATAACTGACCGCAATAGACCGTAGTGTTTTGTAACGTGTGAGTTGTCAGGTAATAGGTGGACGGATCAACTACATTGTGACGGAAAATAAAATTGTTCACATTTTAACAGCTTAGGACAATTTTTTACTTACTCGGACAAATGTGAACTGTGCTTGTGTAGTGGTGAAAGTGGTTTTTAATGTGGTGTTGAATTGATCTCGTAGAAAATAAAATTGTTCACATTTTTTTAACAGCTTAGGACAATTTTTTACTTACTCGGACAAATGTGAACTGTGCTTGTGTAGTGGTGAAAGTGGTTTTTAATGTGGTGTTGAATTGATCTCTTACATTGTTTTGTCGGTGTACTGTACTGTACTGTTCTATGGCTTTTGTATTTCTATTGTAAAGCATCTGTGCGTTTTGTAATTTTTTCATTAATTTATTAATTGTTTCGTTCATATTGTAATGTTGCTGTTCTGAGTAATAATATCTGTTGCAAATACCTACTCAGGGGCTGTTTATGAATAACATTAAGTGGTTTAGATGAACTTTGTAAAAGTATAAGATGGTTTAGCAGCTTAATAATGATATTCAACTACTGTATACTGTACTTGATAAAAAGTTCAAGTCACTGCGTAAACAGAAGCTTGATCTCTCTGGCTTTGGTATCAGCTGAGAATAACAGGATAATATTGACCAGTGTTAAGTCATAATTGTCACGTTAGTCAAAGTTAGCAGCTACGGTGATCCACTGTGAGGTGCTGGGATTAAACATGTAATATTACAGGTAAACAGGCCCGTAGTCGGAATAATTGTGTGGCGAATGTGATTTTGGCTCAATACGTTGCCCTTGTTATGTTGCGATTGCAAGCTGTGCGTACGTATATATATATATATATATATATATATATATATATATATATATATATATATATATATATATATATATATATATATATATATATATATATATATTGTGTTATATTGTTCTTCATTGGGAGCACTGTAGGTGCATAGCCCGATACCCCATAGAACTCAGTTCACCAAACGAAAAAAGTGCAAAAAAATTTGGTCTACATTTCTGATTGTGTTCTGATGATGGAGTAAGGGAAGTGAAAAACTTAGACTAGCTGCTAAAGATAATCAGACAAAAGTAAATACTACTGTCACTCAGAAGAATAATCATTCTGGCAACAGTGTGAGTGATTTCTATGTAGACAATTTTCTTTGACTTGACCTTTATATGCCTTGGAGAGAACTTTGAGAGAACAACACCGATTAGTTCAGGCTTTGTTGGCTGCCCGTTGGGCTAGGTATAAGCATAAATTAGCTTGAGACTATAGTTTATCGTGCGAACGAATTCTAACTTAACCTTGTATTTTTTGTACTCTTCTAATTTAGGGTACGAAGCTTACAGCCGTACACTTTACATTTTGTAACGTTTAATGTACATGGCTGAGACACTACAGCTCCAGATAGGTATTTTGTGCATTAGGTCAAATTCCCGCTGGAAAAGTCAGTATTTAACCAGTAGTACGTAGTGGTGTCTTGTGGGTACTGGCTACTAGTTGACCCTTTGAGTGGCTAGATCCTAATTTCTTATTATTAAAGGTATACCGGCATCTATGGGTCAATTCTTGCTCCAGTTATTTTGGAACGTTAACTCCGCAAAAAGCCGCACCGATTGGTCAGCATTAGTAGATGTCATGTCATGAGTTAGCTTTTAGTGATTATTGACAAATGAATGAAAATGATGCTGCTTATTTGCGCATCTAGTATAGCTGGTGAGGTAAATTAACCACGCTTTCCACGAATTAAATTAACAACGAATGGACAAATCTGCGTTTTACTGCTGTTTTTTATGAACCGACCCTCATAATATTGTTGCTGTCTTGTGAATTTGCTCACTGTGTTGTCGCGTTGTAGTGCATGGTGCCATTATTAATGATCGCTACTGTAGCCAGTAATACGTTTTTTACAGTAATCGTGTCACCAGGGAAATTTGAAATCAGGATAAGGATATACTTACCAATCTGACTGTACTTACTGACCGTCGCGTTCCTATTTCGACTTTCTCTGGTGAAAACTCGGAGTGAGGGCTATTTGTTTCAATGCACAGCTATGATTAGATTTAACCTCTTTTGGCGTTTTCATTGTTTTTTCATCCGCTAAATTCTTTGGCACAGATAGCCTAAGCTTTGTGTAATATGCTTGCCTATTGTTTTCTTGTCTATTTGTGCACTGCTGTGTGCTCTAGTTGGGGTCATGAAATTTTAGCTAGTACAGTTAAAATTCTACTGCTTTATAAAAAGTTTTTCCTGTAGATAATCCTACATGATATTACGTGGGGAGGTAACGAATTCGGGGGCGGGGGAGTGTGTGAGCGACGGGATGGGAGGTGTGGAGCAATTTTTCCGCTTACATATTTTTTTGCTTCGTGAGCCACCGATTTTGCCGTCGTGAACTGCCTTCCAAAAATTCTGGGGGTGGGGGTGAAAACCCCTCAACCCCTCCCCACGCTAATGTAAGGTTAAACCTCCCAAACCCTTACGCCCATGTACGGGGAGCATGGTTGCAGAAACCTGACACAAGTCTTTCTGCATGGTGGTTGGGTTTCATAAAAGGTGTTTAACTTTAGACTCGGTGTGAAACGCTATGTTAGTATGAATTAGATCATCATAATAAAACATATGTTTATTTCATACGATCACGTTTTCGACCTAGACCGAGTCTAAGGTTAACGCGCTTTATAATAAATTGCACCCATTAAGTCTAATCATTACTGATAAAGAATGTTTTGCCAAAGCCGTTGGGCTTAGAGAGGCGATGTTTCGGCTGTGTTTGTGTGGTTTGTCGTTCTCATGAAATGGTAATGTCGCAATTGTGGTTTGGATTAAGTACATTTTCGTTTGTTTTCAATGTTCCAAATATTTTCAACCAAACTTGAGTCTTCATGAATTTATGATAGAATCATACTCGTTATTCTTATAGAGACATTTTACAGTTGGTAGCATAAATTCACCTGTTGTCGGTATATGCGTTATTGGGCAAGTTTAGTACATTGTTCATACATATTTTTAACACCACGCGAGTGTAATGCATCCAATTGATAAACAGATAAATTTGAGCCAAATGGTACACATTTTGATTGGTAATATCTCTAGTTTTTATTTCTCTAGTGGGAAGCAGACTGATTTATACTTAATTTATTGCGAGGTAACCACTGTTTTGCTGTTTGTCGGTCAATCGATTTATATATTTATGTTTGTACGAAAAGGGTCTGACTTTTGTGTTCAATAACACAGAAAAAATCTATAATTTTTTAAAAATTTGGATGTGCGTAAATTATTGTAAAGTTTATGGAATATTTTGCTAACTTGAGCTGAAGTCGATCCTTGCTTTTTTTATTTACTGTGACCGCCGCCAGTGCTAAAGGTTGTGTAGAATTCAGTAGCAGGAGTACTTGACGGGATAGAAGCGGCCGAGTTTTATGAAACGCGAGCCACCCGGAGCCCGGCACGTACTCTTGATAGCAGTATGTGCGTTCATTGCACACTTTACGGTCATATCAGAATTGTTTTTGATGAGTTTTTGTTTGTACCTATTGTTTTTTGTTTTACAGAATTTTGATATATGTTGCCTATTGTTTTGTTTTGTATGAATTTATATTTTTTCTATTTCGTTCTCATGTAATGTTCACGTCAGTTGTAATTTTGTGTGTGAACGCGTTTAGTAAAGGTAGTTTATAAACTACGATGGGCTCTTTTGTATCCGAATCATTCTATGATTCGGTTAATGCAATCGCCTCAATTTTTTCAGGTTCCATTTTAAATTAAAATTAAAGCACCCCGTCGAAAGACGTCTGACGCACAAAAATTATAGGCGAGGCCTATGTATGTAGGATCAGAGATGTTACCGGAGCATCAACGACTCTGGAAAGAACAAAAGCATACCTATCAAAATTAAGAAAAACGCGGCCTATTTCTGCAAATTGGTGTGCCGAATCCATTAGCAACATGTGTTTTCTTACTCCCAGGATTGAGATAGACTGTGTAATGCAGTCCGGACCGAGTCTTTATGTAGTTTGGTATGTGAAACAATGTAAATCCAAATAATTTGTGTGCTAAACAATTTTTTAAATTAGATAAATTTGTATTGCTATGAGCGTTAGTAAAAAGCAAGCGTGAGAGAATACGATCTTGCTAGATAATTATTCCGACCTGATTAATTTCACAGATATATATATATAATATGCTCTCTCGTGAAAGTTTGCATAAGGTCGACGGTAATTGCACGATAAAATGTTAGTTTATCAGATTTGGTTATTGTTATAAGATGTGATTTTACCGACTTCATTGAGACACGAGACCCAAAAAAGAGCCCAAGCCCTCACAGCAGAGCGTGAATAGCAAAACCTATACTACACAATCATGGTCAATGCTATGCTAATGCACCCAGAATAAAATAGGTAAACCGTACCCAAACTTCAGACCTGAACTTTGACAGCAGTTTATTACTGGCTGGAAAAACTCTAGGCGTCGAACCGCAATACCCTGTTTACGTACCTTGGTTTGGTAGGCAGCCCATGCATATCATAGGCCTCGTATAATGGCAGTTGCTAATGGTGGCTTTAAAATTTTGAGAGTTTTTGTCCGGAAGTTTTGTCTATGAAAGTTTTTTCAAAACTGTATGACTATGGAGTTTGAATGTGACCAGCAGTGACCATAAGCCACATAAGGCACGAGAACAGAGACGAGTATGACCATCTATTCCTATTATACATGGTTATAATCAGCCATGACGATATGTCAGCAAAACTAGACGTTTCGCGTTTTTAGTAGAACGGGTTTGCATGCTAGGCCTTAAAAATCAAGCCATATATGTACGTTTTGAATCAGTGCAACACTAGTGAAGACAGTGGCTACAAATTGGAGACCAAGCTGTGATTGCCACAATAGTGACCGAAAGCTATTATGTGGGTATTGCGACAAACAGTGAGTGAACCCGCCCCTAAATGATTTCACGCCACATGTCAGAATTTGCCCCTTTTAGGCGCCTGCTTGTTCTTCCTTAAAACTGATTT
>JASANF010019288.1:0-31765 GCA_030248245.1 Trissonchulus sp. WLG1_4 | reverse complement strand
CTTATACTGAGGGGGGTACCTGTGCAGTCTTCGGTACACTTTATACTGTTCTGTTGAAAACCTAGTCCTGTAGCCTTTTTGAAAAGTTTTGCGGTCGGCCTGAACCCTTACTAAATCACCGATGCTAAACTTGAACAAAATTCTTGCCGGTTTGGTCTTTGGAAAAAGCACTTTCCTAATTTTAGCTTGATTTGACCAATTAACTTCCGCAGGTGTAGCTTTAATAGATCGGTGAACTGAATTATTATAGCTATGTACCGTATCTTGCAAACTATCTACGTAACGCTTAGTTCTTAAACTAGTCATGAGCTTAAACAGTCGTGTCTTAAGAGTACGTATAACCCGTTCCACAACAACACATTTGCCATTGCTGCGCTGTGGAGTAATATGTACAATACGTTCCTCAAGAAAAACTTTTTGTGTCTCTTGGGACATAAACTCTGTCCCCTTATCAGTGCATACATACCCTGGTCTACGCTCAGTTTGTGAAAAAATTTGTTTGAATGCATCCGCTATACCCTTCCCCGTCTTATTCTTCACTGGTACTACCCACAAATACTTGGAAAATACATCAATTACAACTAGCAAGTAACGCATGCCTCGATTCCACCTATACAACATAGACAAGTCTGCTAAGTCTGCCTGCCACTGTTCATCGAGAGTGCTCACATTTACTCTACCCCTTCTAAACTTATACCTGGCCTGTTTATGTAGCACATAGGAATCTACAGACTGTAGAAAATTTTCAACGTCTTTGCGACTTACACGCAAACCCTGAGAAACTGCCGCCTTATACAATCTATTCACACCACCGAATGAGCCAGGGTTGGAAGGTGATACGTAAATTTTCAACAAGTCCTCATTAACAGACATAATCAGAGTACACTTCACAAAAGGTACAATACACTTTACAAATGACCAAACAATAAGCCAGTTATGCGAGTACGCTCAACGGGTGTTACTTCAGTAATGCCCACATAAGCAAGGGCCTGATCCAGTAAGTAGTACAGAACCTCTTCCTTTGAATAGCAACAGTAGTGATAGTCTAAGTCTAAATGCATGTGAGATGTATTGCAAGCTGGACAATTTAAAACAAGCCAACGTAAATTTTCCAATAAAGTAATTTCAAGAGGTCCCAATGCCGCAGCAGAAGAGTTAGAAGGTGTAGTTGTGGTAGATAAATCCGTTGCTTGGCAGTCACTGGACAAGAATGCAACAGGTACCCAAGCGGTACGATAATGTAATTTTTGATGACGGCTGAAATTTGAAGCACTAATGAATTTTTCGCAAAAATTGCACTGTTTCTTTTCTGTGGACATTGCATTGGTTTTGAACAAAATTAATATCGATGAATGTTTTGCTAAACAAACAAACAACGGATTTAATCACTATTTAAATTTTTGGACCATATGTATGTCAGTAAAATATGATAAAATTTTCCTAGGTGATGAGGGTGCACCACCTCACCACATACATGGGCCTTGGTCAGACTCAGGCTCCTATCATAACACAATGTGATGAAATCATATGAAGCTACGTAGGCACAGGTAGCATTGTAATTCACTTTGAAAATGTACCCCAGGGGTTGCAACCCACAATGGGGACCGTCAAAACATTGACTTAAAAATTTTGCAATACTTTTCGACTCGGTAATATTCATGCTACAAAAGTTTTCGCTTCCCTTGCACAGAAAACTATCTGTATGATTCACTAAACACAAATGTAAATCTTTTGTTATTATCTTAGAATTATTGCATAAACTAGCACAGTTTAAATTAGTAGGGGATACAGATTTAAAAGGAATAAACTTAACAACTAATATAGGAACAACAATCATGACGACCAGGGCCGTCGGTAAAGCTTTACGCACAACCTGAAACCACACCATTGTAGACAACAACTAAATTAAGTACACTATGCTTAGATACTTAGGGTTACGTAAGGAAGAACACTTCCCTAATGCAATGCAAATGTAATGCTATGTGTGCCCAATGCACAAAAATAAACAGCACCCCCGTGTTAATCACCTACTTTGCATTCAACTAAAAGACACACCAGACTTGTAATATAACCCTAAAATGACGCACTAGACTTGTCCCTAAACTGACGCACTAGACTTGCAATAACCCTAAAATAACGCACTAGACTTGTCCCTAAACTGACGCACCAGACTTGTAATCCTAATCTGACGCACTAGACTTGTTTTTCTAAGAGGACGCACTAGACTTGATCCTAAACTAACGCACTAGACTCGGTCCTAATTGACGCACTACAGACGCTCTAGCCTTGTAATAATTCAGAAACATACCTTTTGTCTTCCCGGGTGTGGGCGTGGGCGTGAGGGCTGGTGTGGGCGTTGGCGGCGAAATACAAAATACACCTGAAATTAAAATCACAGATTAGCAATGAATACAACAATCTTAAAACCACACCATGCTAAACTATCTCAACTACACCACCACCACCACCCATGCTACATGCAAAAAAAAACTGTTGAATTTGTTGTTGTTTGTTGTTTGAAAAAAGTTGAAATAAAGTTTTGAAAAATTTCAGTTTTAAATTCAAATAAATAATGTTAAACTTTTAAAAAAAAAAAATTCACTACACCAAAATCAAAGTTTGATATTGAATCAAACTAACCTGAAAAGACCCCCTTCTACACTTAAACTAAAAGCACAACAAAAACTAAAAAACAGCCCAACCCGCCCCATCTAACAAAATCGTAATAAACTACCCGCCCCACTACACAACAAAACAAACCCACCCGCCCACTACAAAACATAACAATACAATGACCCGTCTGGGCCGTAACACGTGCACGCACAAAACACACACACAAACATGCACACACACAAAATGAAACTGGCCAGCACAGTCCAGGCCATGCACTCACACATATACACACACACAAACACGCACGCGCACACACACATACAGCAAATCAAAATATTACGTAATACCTAAGTTAAATTTTTAATGAAAAAAATTTCCAAATTTTGCCAAAATTTAAACATAAATTTAATAAATAAAAGTAATTCTAAGTAATCTTTTTATAAACAAAAACTTTTTTCAAGTTGCAGTTTTAAGCTACAGTATTCAAGCTCAAGTTAGTCTTGGAAATAGGAAAACTATACGCCAGCCAGCCCTTTTACGTAAGCACAAACCCTTTCCCCACCCAAGGTCAACCCAGGCTGGCCAACCATATGAAATACATATGGCCAGCCTGATCTTTACATGGTCAACCCATCCCCCCGGTGGAACCCTTTCATCAGGTACAAAAGAATTTTGTAAGCTACTTTTAATGTTCAGGATAGATTTTGTATTTTTTCAAATTTAAGTGGATACATAGTACATACCTACCTACTAACGTTTCATTTTTCTTGGGCGATGATTTACCCCGCAATAGCCGGATATACTTGGTACCTACCTTTACAAAAGTAACTACACTTGAGAAATTTAGTCTTTCTGGAAATACATACACAATTGACGATGCCAAGGCACGGTTTTTTAAGGACAGCGTAAAAAGTCCACTTTTATTTCTCACTATTAACAAAAAAATGATTTCCACAACTGCAGTTTAGAACACTTGTTACAGTCAGCTCATTGTAAGCTCGTACGACATGGGCCTGTAGTTAAAGTTGTCTGTAATGATGACTACCTAAACATCTGATCAGCAGTGAATCATCAGCGATGAATTTGACTGCCCTTCAACGTCTGTTTGCCTGTCTGGCGATCCTAATTTCGCCAGCCGTCAGTGAGCAGAGATCGAAGGGTTGAGTCTGCAACACCAATGGATGCCAGAGGGCTGGTAAGCTGATTTTTGTTACCAGATTAAACATGCACCGTCGAGAGCATTAACCTATGACAATACACGGTAGGATATATATAAGTTGCCACAAGAGGTCATTTCAGCCATTAGTTCGGAAGATGACTTGTTGGAACAGGGTGCAGCCACCGCTCCACAGGCGGAGACTTCGATTTCCAGTGCGGCGGCGTCAGTGACCAGTTCGGCGATTTCCAATTTCAGCGCGCCGGCTTCACCTTCCACGCTTGTTCCAGAATCTGAGCCAGACGCCTATCCATTGAACACTTTTCTTGAAATCCGGAGCAGCGCCAAGCGGGCATTAGAGAAGCAAGCTACGAAAATGGTCGAGCAGAGTGAAAAACGATTTAAACCTCTACTAGCCGGAGAGAACGTCCTTGTGCCAATTTTTCAAGTTGATCGTGCACGTAACGACCCTAGTATTACAAATGCAGGGCCCTACCCTCCCTGACCTAGCCGTTTTGGCATCCCTTTTGGCATTGAGTTCTATTCACGTTCGGTTGCCATAGCAATGAGCGCGCAACTAAGCCTAAATCACACATATTTAGTGATATTTTAAGAATCTAAATTTAGCCTAAAAAGTAGTTCTATCATGTTCTAATTATGTTTTGAGTTATAATCTAAAAGGGAAAACCTATTCTAAGCCTAAAATATAAAGATTGGAGTAGTATTAAAAAGAGTGCAATGCAAGCTAGATGGTTGGTTTTGTTGGGAGCCAGGATGGCCGGTTGTGTCTAACAACAGGGGGGCAAATTTGCGGGTAGTAATACGAAATATTTCTGAGTTTAGGGAGATAAATGCTCAAGTTAGGGTTTGAATACTGACACAAATTATCGCGTTATTCACCGTATTCTATATGCTCTGTGCAGTTGGTTTCACTGTGTAAATTATACTTTTGGCTTGTCAATAAATACTGGAGTTTTAAGTGTCCGAGTTTAAAGGTCTACTTTTGTTCGTGCGTCCGTGTTACTAGGGCCCGTAGGGGTAATAATTAGAGTGCTCCCGAACCTGTCATTGAGCGAGTTCTAGACCTGTAGTTCGACGCCCTAGCGTCAAGTTGTTATCACTGCGTGCTCTCCGGCACAGATAGGCACCGGTCACGGACATTGAGACTAGCCCGCCAGCTCACGCGGATGACATAAGACCGGGGGCCGCAGTATAACAAAGTGGCGACCGTGAACTAGGCTTTGGAGCACCTAAGACGCCTCGACGTGTGCCCAAACTTCGAAATTTTTTTTGTTTAAAATTTACTGAATTTTGTGTTTGTTGCCGGTTAAAAATCCGGTGAGTGGAACCAATTGCACAATAATACACCCCCCCTCATGAGCACAAATACTGGTTTTCCTGTGTAATTTTGGGAAATTTTGGGATAAATTTCAGCGAAATTGGAAGCAAAACGGTAAGTTGTTTATTTTATATATTTTTAGTGTTATTTGATTTTCGTAGATTTTAACGGAATTTTTACAGAATTTTGTCAGGGGAGTAGAGTGTAAGAAGGGGAGCAAGTTTTGACCGCTCCTAGCCCGGAATTTTGATTTTTCAGACGAATTTCCCCCCCCCCCCTAAGCCTAAGCCTAAGCCTGAACTGTGATTTTTCGAGAGGGGTCTGCTGCAAAATTTAGTGACCGAAAGTAAATTTCAGTGTCAGAAACGGAATCTACGGTAGTGAAAACCCTATAAAACATATTTTCCGTAAAATTTTTGGCCGATTTTAGTCTGATTTTTCACGAAAAATATTTCAAGTTACACTGTTGGAGGACACTATTTTGAGCAACACGTACGTATATAATTTTTGAACTTTTGAAATTTTTGTTTTGAATTGTGATTTTCGGTAACCCCCCCCCCTATACTATTATCGAATACACCCTACCCCCCTGTTCTAGTCCATTTTTCTGGAAAAATTTCCAGATTTTCAGCATAATATAGGCCAGAATAGCCTTGGCTGGAAATTGTTGAAAATACGAAAATTTTATATATATATTTCTAGTTTTGGGTCTATATTGTCAACATACCTCTATAATTTTTATATATTAGTTATTTCTATATTTTCGTTGCAATTTTGTTAGAGAAAGGCGAAAATATACTCTTGAAATTTTCTGTGGTGTATTATTTTTAAGTGTTTCAGATCATATACATTTACCCCTCAAGATTCAGTCACCCGGTCTCGGTCAAGTTACCCCTTTTGTGTTCTTTTCGCTCATTCTTTTTATACTGAACTAATATTGTCTAACTAGTCTGATATATGATTGTTGATGAGCATTTAACTCTGCAATAGAAATTGTGATTTGACAGTAAATTTTGAATTGGTTGAAGCTAGTTGAGCCGAATATATACCTGATAATTGCTGTTTTTGTTATATTAGATTATTGATTTTGACTGTTGATTTTAATTTATCGCTCTGATCATTTGAAATTATCAAATTATAGTTGCATTGTGTATATTTTCTGCGTGTTTTAGATTATATATTGCAGGAATTTGCGAAATTCGGTTGTTTAACGACCACGGACCCACAATTGCCAACACCCACGCGACCTGATTGATACCGATTCGACACACCGACCAAGTCCACTAATCCCACACAATCGCAAACGCCATAGCGTGTCACGCCTGAGGTATTATTGCTAGTATTTGACGTTGATTTACGAAATTTTCGTTAATTTTTAGTAATTTTGTTACATTTTATAGCTTCGACACTTGAGGTGAGACCTTGAAACCAAAGGGGTCAAGGGTCGAATTTTGCTAGCTACAAAATTTTCACCGGGTGAAGGTGAAAATAAGTCACTAGTGTTACCCCGAACTTAGGAAAATTTTTGTCTGATCGAAATTTTCACGTTTTTGGTAAAAATTTTGCATTTTTCGACAAATTTGGTCTGATTTTCAGCATTTTTGCAGTATATTCTAAAATCGCGATTTCGGCTAAAATTTTTCTGATCAGTTCCTGAAAACGGTTTCAATTGCAAGCTAATATAATAAATTTACGGAATTTATTTTGATTTGAAGCAGAATTCATATTTTGACCTTGTAACCGGTGAAAAGTTTGGAGCTGAAAATAAGCTATTTCGAGTATCCCATTATATACATCTTAAATTTTTGAAATTTCTGTCACACAATGAATACCTCGGGTGGTGCACGAATCCCACGCACACCAGTTCGACCCAATTTAGAAACTACGGATTTAGATTCGTCGACCTACCGAGTCGACCCTCCCCACCCTGAACAGTCGGCCATTGGCCAAGTCACCCTGAACGTGCCACAGGATACTGAAGGCATGAGTGCAGGCGTTACAGTAGGTAGGGATTTAACAGGCCGGGGCGCTTGCGCCGGCCATGTGACTTTTGCAGATTGCTCCTCCGACGAGGAATACCATCGCAGACTGACGCGCGAGCAAAAGCGCAAGCTGGAGCTGAAGCGAGCAGCCAAACAAGCCGCCAGTCTCGCACAACAACTGGAGTCTGCCACCCTCCAAGGAGCAGCCGCACACCTACATACGCCACGACAGCCAGATCCACAAGCCGAAATAGGCGCAGTGGCGCGGGTTCAGGGACACACACAGCACACACAGAGTTCAACACATGCGTTGGCTGATGGCCAACAGATAGTAGTAACGACAATGGGGTTTGAAAATGGAGCCAATACACTGAGCTCGCAGCTCGGTGCACCAAATTTCCCAGTGCAAGCCACCTCGCACAATGGCCAACAGTCTCTCATGCCGGCGACTACGCCAAAATTTCAAAATTTTCCGGCTACTACGCCCAAATATTCAAATTTCTGCCCACCTAAATTATTGAGTGAATCATCTGAGCTACCAACTGAACCAATGTTCCTCTATACACGCACAAACACTACACACACATACACTCAGCCGATTTTTGCAGTCGATCAGGTGGAAACAGCATGCAATACAGGGTTTCAGCAGCAAGCACATACCATCCAACAAGAACCTCAGTTTCAGTGGAACCCCACAACGCAAAATCAGACACGAATGTCACAATTCCCCGCAGTGCGCACACAATATGCGTCTACACCCACAAATTTGGGAATGGAGCAGGGTCCGCAAATTGCGCAAAACATCTTACATTTGGGGAATAATACGGGACTGCATGGGGAGCAAAACCAGTGTTTTTCAACATCCAAAATTACGAATTTTGGTCCAATGCCGGGGTATATAAACCCGAGCAATTTTGGTGGGAACCCAGTGGGGACACAACAACCCCAACCCCCAGCCTACGACCCCCAGAAATTACAGGGGATGCTAAAATTCGTCGCAGATTTGCCTGTTTTTGACCATGATATTACAAAATTGACTCTGCAAGAATGGCTTCAAAGCCTCACCATGCGACTGCAAATGGCCATGGTCCCAGAGGAACATTGGGGCAGAATTTTGTGCTTTAAATTGGGAGGCCGAGTTAGTCTCTATGCCTCAAAATTACCCCAAGGGACAAATCAAAATTTTCGTGCATTGGTAGAACATTTGACACCAGTTTTCGGGGCCCGAAAAATGACCAAAAATGACTATCACCGTCAATTCATGGACAGACGGCAGCGGGCAGGTGAGCCCGTACGGGACTACCTGAGGGAGCTTCAAACCCTAGCACAGGAGATCTGGGTTGACGGAGACGAGCGAGACGCAAATGTAGCGCAACAAATTTTCAGTGGTGTGATCCCAGAAGTACAAAAAGTACTTGCGCCTATATATTGCGAAGGCTCGCCTCCCTTGACCAAGGTCGTGAACCTTCTTGATTTGCTTTTCCCGATAGGCTGTTCGTCCCCTGCATGGGTCCAGTCAGTGAGCACAGACCAGAATGGTCAAAGAGGCAGACCCGAACATACACCAGCACAATTCAATCGACAGACACGTCCCCCAATTTCTCGAACAGATTTCACACCAAAACAGCAAAACGAGCCGAGTGTTGAGTCAAAATTACTCCAAGCCATCCAAGATTTGAAATTGGAAATTCGAAATAACACAAATGAACGGCAAATGCGAGGTGGGGAGCACTTTAGCAACGAAAGACAACGGAGCTACTCTCCTGCTCGTCCGGGTGCATACTTTGGCAGACGTGGTTTTGGTTACCAAGAACGTGAAATTCCACGGTGCAATAATTGCAATAGACGTGGCCACCTTACCCGTGAGTGCCGCAGCCCACGGCAAGGAATGAACCGCACCTCCTTCTTCGATAGCCGACGCCAACCACCTGCCAATATGAGTAGACTAGGTAGATGGAGAAACAATGACAACCGCTATGAAAATCATGCTCGAAACTACCGCAGCTACTCACCCAACAATAGCACACAACAACGATTTAATGATAACATACAGTATGCACCACATAATAACAACATGAGTTCACGCAGCTATAACAACGATGCACGTGAGCAGATTCACTATGTACAGCACAATAGCAACCCTATCATGCACGCACCACCGCAGTGGCAGCCACAACCTGTGCTGTACCCACCACAATATGTCTACCCACAGTATATACCCTACGGCAGGGCACCACCGTTACGTACAGCAGTACAATCCGAAAATAACACAGGAACGAAACAGGCTACACCTGTAGGGGATACACAGGAAGTGAACATGGTGACACATGAGTGGATAGCTATGCAGCGCACTAGCCCCAAACATGCGGTGCTAGATACGGAGATGCATTTGGACACTGACCAACAAATTAGTGAACCTGAACACACACAGCACGTGCCTATACGTGGAATCTCAAATAAGGTAGCTAGTTGTCAAACGGCAGAGGTGCACACAATATATCCAATGCTGTTCAAGGCTAAAGTGTCACATACCCCATACATTGTTGCTACTCACACATGTGCAGTCTCACCACCAATAATATTGATAACACCACCCGACTGTGACGAGACTGATACAAGCAATGTGCTTGAAAACCAAAAGTCGAAAGAGGACATGGTTGATTCCGAACAGTTGTTTTTGAACCCGGATAGTCATACTGAGACACAACAGCAGGGACAGTCTCGAAATAACTATAGCGACTCGGAATCACAGACTACTGACACGGAGACCTGGACCGATACCACCGAGGTAGGGACAAACACGCAACCCAAACGACCTCGAAAGAAAAATAAAAAGATAAAATCAGTAGTGACACCCAAGGGAAAGGTAAACCGACCGCCAATCTACAGAACTCGTACGCAAAAACGCATGCAATCACTGAAGGAACGTGTCCGCGAACTAGAACAATCGCTGGAAATACTGAAATCGATTGTGCAAGTGAAAGTGGAAAATGGCCCAGTCTCACACATGCAAGATATCATTAGCATTAATATCCCAATAGTGAGTGTGCAAATTTTGGGTAAAACAGTCCCAGCACTGATCGACACTGGAGCCTCAATGTCACTGGTGACAAAACGCCTCTTTATGAGCTTGCAGAAAGATAGCCAGTTATATGTGACCACCCCTCGAGTCCAGGCAGCTACATCAGCTAATATGTCAGCAATATATTTCGAAGGGGATGTGGAGCTCCCCGTTGAGTTTGAGGGACATGAATGCAAATGGCCATTTTCCATCATTCCGAACTGCACACGGGATTTGATCCTAGGATTTGATTTTCTACAGCGATACGGCTTCGTGATTGCATGTGCGCAAAGAGCAGTCAAATTAGAAGCTGACAAGATATCAGATTGGTCGCCGTTATTACCCCCACATTTGACCATGTCCATAACGACATAAGATAAAGCACACACAGTGTAGACTAACATAGACCTTAGGACTACTAACTATACTAATAATATATTAGAAATTGGGTATTGGTTGAAATTTACTTTGGGTATAACTTCATAATTGTATAAAACAATACATACTCGTTAGTAGCCTCTTTAATTGTAACATCCTCAAAGTAACTATATACACGAAACTACATTCAATGTCATCTTCTTTTTTCTGGGCATTCATACTCGACATCCTCCCGGGCCTGTATCGTTTTTACCAATTTCAGCTTCAAGTGGAAAAATGTCTCTGACCCCCCGCCTGGTTACATTTCCATTAGCCGTGCGCACTTGAACGTAGCGTGTGTCTTCATCTTGTGACTTTAGACAGTTGACTATCCGCCCCAATCGCCACGTAACCCTTGGCCCCGTGTCCCGCAACAGAACCACTTCACCCACTGTAGGCATTCGTTGTACCTCCCCCCGCTTGGACTTTTTTAGCTGTAAGTGTGCCTCGCGTAATTCTTGGAGGTATTGAGAGCGCCAGATATTCCAGAACTGGTCCAAACGTTTTTGAATTTTCTTCCATTGGAGCAAGAGTTCTTTTTTGGTATTACTGTTAGGTTTGAAGTTGGGATCGTCGGCGTCTTGCTCTGGTGGCGGCATATTAAGTTGAGACATTGGCGCAATGAAGTCTCCTGGTGTGAGTGCAGTTGTGTCGGTTGGTTCAACCTTTGGCGATAAAAGTGGTCTTGAATTCAGGACAGCTTCAACCTGTGTAAGAAGGGTGACAAGAGCGTCCTCGTTGATGCTTGTCTTCCAGAGCGTTTTACGTAGAGCTCTTTTAACTAAGCCAACCAGCCTTTCATATAGTCCTCCGTACCACGGTGACTTCTCCGGGATTGTTTTCTAATTAATTTCCTTAACAGAGAAAAGAATTTTCAACCTTTCTAGAATTTCTTCTGCTACTCTTTCACCCCAAATAGCGCTGAGTATATTCGCAGCCTTGGTGAAAGTCGTTGCATTGTCTGATAAGATAGTGCTGGGTGTGCCCCGCCTTGAGATGAATCTGACGACCGCATTTATCGCAGACTCTGCCGTGTTGTCTCTAATCAGCTCGAGATGGACTGCTCTGGTTGTGAAGCATGTAAATATTGCAACCCATCTCTTTTCAAAAGGCGCCCTTTTCACTGCAGGTTTTATGAGGAGCGGTCCCAAGTAATCCATTCCTGTATGCTTGAATGCTGCTGATCGTTCAAGCCTTTCTTTTGGCATAGCGGCCATTTTTGGGGTTCGCAGTGGCCCACCTTCCAGTTTGCGGCAAACGAGACAACATTTTATGACCCGTCGGACGTCGCTAAGCCCTCGCGGTATCCAATATCGTTTCCTTACTTCTGTAAGAGTGCTCCGTGCCCCGAAATGCATTGTTTGACCATGAGCCTCTTCAATTACTAACTTAGTGAATGTGTGGCTTCTCGGGAGAAGAGCTGGAAATTTAGCTTCACGTTCAATGGGAGCGTTTGCCATTCTTCCGCCACAACGAAGAATTCCATCATCTAAAAACAGATCTAGTTGCTTGGTGAATTTTGTGTGTTTATTTTCGCGTAACACAGATATTTCTGTACTAAATTTTTCTTTTTGAATTGCCGTAATCCACAATCTGCGGGCGTCTGTCATTTCGACTGCTTCAATAGTCGAGTGCTGGTGCCTTTTTCCTCGTAAGGCACTAATGAACCTTTGACAATAACAGGTAACTCGTAGTAATTTGGCTAGCGATGAATGTCTTCCCACATCAATGTCGAACGGCGGTGTTACTGCAATTGTGTTGTCCACTGTGTTTTGCAAGTGTAGTTCACAGGTGAATCTTGCCACTGTACTCGCTTGAAGCAGCTGTTTAACGTCATCTGATTTGATCATGTTTTGTGGCCATTTAGACTCTTCTTTTTTCAACCAGCCCGGACCTTGGAACCATGTGACTTGGTCAAATTTCTCAAACAGAACTCCCCTCGATGCCATATCTGCTGGATTTTCTTTAGACGGTACGTATCGAAATTCAATATCGCCTCTGCCAACGATTTGCTGCACACGTCTGTTGACGTACTGATCTCTTTCTTTTGGGGAGTTGATCCAGTGAAGGGCGATTTCGGAATCTAACCAAAGGATTCGCCGTTGTATGTTTTTTCGCAGTTGTTTTTCAACAAATCGTATAGCTCTTGCGCCAATCAAGGCACCCAGAAGTTCTAACCGAGGAATAGTAACAATCGGTTTGATCGGAGCAATTCTTGCTTTGGAAAACACTAATGCCGAGTTGTTTGTCTGTCGTATGTAAACTGCAGTGGCATACGCTGACAGGCTGGAATCAGAAAAAGCATGAAGTTGCAAGGTGGATTCATTTAATACGGTCAGTCTCTGTATCTTTACTGTCGTGCATCTTTGAATTCCATCAAGAATTGTTTTCCATTGCTTTTCGTGTTTTTCGGACACAGGTTCGTCCCATCCGTAGCCTTCTTTCCATAACTCTTGCAGTTTCCTTCTACCGCTGATAGTTATTGGACTGAATAAGCCTAAAGGATCAAATGCTTTTGCTACATTGTGTAAAATCAGTCTTTTTGTCGGCTTTTCATCCATGTCGACTTTTGAACCGATCCGAATTTGAATGGAGTCTGTTGTGGTGTCCCATAACACGCCGAGAACTTTGGTAGGTAGCTTCGACCTGTCGGTTTCTGATAGTCGCTGCATAAATTCTTGGCTGTTAGACGCCCATTCTCGCAAATTCATCGAGGCCTTTCCGAATAGTTCCTTGCCTTCTTTGTATATTCTATGGGCTTCTGCAACGGTTTCTGCTCCGAAAAATATGTTGTCCATGTAAATATTTCCGCGGACTCTATCTGCAATGTCTCCAGGATTCAAATCTAGATGATGATCAATAGTGGCACCGAGAAGATATGGTGAAGCCACGATACCAAACGGAGTCCGTTTGAACCGCAAAAACTCCAGATTGTCTTTCATGGTTGGCTTTGTCGGGTCCTTAAGCCAAAGAAACCGCGTGCTGTCTCGATCTTGCTTTTGGAGACCCACTTGCAAAAATGCTTTCTCTATGTCAGATGTCAAAGCAATGTGGTTCAGTCTGAAGCGTAAAAGCAATCCAACTATGTCCTCGAGGTAGTTGATTCCAGTGTAGATAAGATCGTTGAGGCTCAAACCGTCCGGTTTGGTCTTTGCACTAGCGTCATAAACAATTCTAACCTTGGTTGTTGCTCGATTGCTCCGGATATGGGGGAAGTGAGAGATGTAGTGTACCACTGTGCCGTCCTGTTGACTAGGATCAATTACTTCTACCACATCTTTTTCTTTTTGATCGGCAATTATTGCGTTATATTCCTTGAAGTTTCCTAGTTTTTCGTGATTGGCACACAGCTGATCCAGGGTGCGCTGCAGGCGATATTTGGCCATTCCAAGATTATTTGGGATCGTGGGCTTTTCTGGTTTCCAGGGCCATCTGACGTAGTATCTTCCTTCTTCGTAGATAGTTGTATCTTTGAAATCGCGCAAAAGCTTACGTTCACGATCATTGGAGCCTTCATCTTCTTTGATTCCGATTTGCTCTAAGGTCCACAGATCTGATAGATTCTGTTCGGTGTGGCACAGAAACGTGTTGATTACAGGACTTGTTTGATTGGACTGAAGGACACTTCCAGCTAGTATTGGTCCAAATGGCGTCTGATACAGCACCAGGTTATCATGGACCATTACTGCCGCGGTAACCTGTGGCCCAATGATGTAGTTGATGTAGTCCATTCCTAACAGGAGATCGATTTTCTTGTGTACCACTTCATGCGGTGGCATATTCACCGGTTTGTAGCCTTTGAGTTTTGCCAATGCGTCTTTATTCAAAGTGACAGGGTACAGTGGAAGTGGAGGTGCCATTTGTGGAATTGCGTATGCTTGTATTCTCAGTTTAAATCCATTTCTTCCGTGTATTTCAAGTTCTACAACCTGGGCTTTCACTTTTTCGACTTTATCAGTATTAAATCTTGCTGTATTGAGTGTAATATCTCGCAACGGTTGCAGTTTAAGCCTATCGGCTGACTCTTTGTCGATGCAAGTTCGACGTGCTCCCCCATCCAAGTATACATGACAGGTACCGCCTTCACCTGTTTCCGGATTATTCACTTTTGCCATGCAGGTTGCCATTATTATTCCGTCTTCGCCGCCACCGCCAGCGACGTATCCTTGAAAGTGTTGAACTTGATCTTCCACTTGAGTTTCATCTTGTTGTTCTTGTGACGCAACTAAGTTTTGGGATGTGTTGTTCCCTTGCTCCTTCCCCGGACAAATACTTGAATGATGGCCAGTTCTTTTGCAGTGGAAGCATGCTTTCTTCCGTTTACATTCCTTGCAACTATGTTGTTTTCCCAGACATATATAACAGCGGTTTTCTTTGCGGATTATTTCTTTACGTGCTGAAACATTGGGTACCGTGCGGCATTCGTCACTGTAGTGGTTTGTCTTCCCGCAGAATACACAACTTCGTTTGTTCTCACTTGCGGCACCAGACTGCAACAGCGCGGCGGCAGTTGGTACGAATGGTTGCATCGTTTGGTCCCCCGGCGATTCCACTTTTGCTCTTAGTTCTTTCTTTTGCCCTACACGAAGCATGTTTTTCACGTCCGTCAGGAGTCGAATGAACTGTTCCATTGTCCAACCTTCCTCTTCTTCGCCCTTTAGTATTCTCATTCGCTTTATTTCCCCTTGAACTTGATTTGGCAGCTTTGACAGTAACTGATAAACCTGGTAGTCCAGCGCGGTGACTGGGACACCCATTTTAACTAGAGAGGCGTTGGTTGCTCGTACTTCGTCTATAAATGTTTCCATATTGCTGAACGTTTCTTTCACGTTAGGTAAGGACTGAAGTGATCTTAGTCTGGCTTCAATCAAGTCTTGTGGTTGACCATACTCTTGTTTCAATATTTTGACAGCTTCGCCATAGCTAGACCCGTTCAAACCCAGCCCTCTCACTTTGTTGTAGGCTGTCCCTTTCAGTGATTGAAGGAGATAGTCTAACTTTTGTTTGTCCTGGAGGTTGGGTTGGGAGTGAACATTAATTTCAAAACTTTCCCAGAAGTTCGACCATTCCAGCCGGTCTCCTGAAAATGTCGGTAACTGCAGTTTTGGCAACTTTGTGAGAGAAGGTGCCTGATGGTTATGTGGTCTCTGGAGTCCCGTTCCCCCAGGCCGTTCTCCGATTTGTCTTCCTATTTGGTCCACCATCATGCGCATGTCTTCTCTGTGCCTATCCATTTCCTCTCGCCGCTGAGCTTCCGACCTTTCCCTTTCGGCGCACCATCTGTCCTCCATTCGCTGCATGTCTTCTCTTCGCTGGTTGTCTTGTCGTTCCAGCAAGCCCATCATCAGTCGGAACATTTCTGTCATGCCTCCCCCAGAGGATGTTTCAGCTCGATTTGTTCCAAAATGGCATTGGCTGTGATTAGAATTGCCAGCAGCGTAGCCGGCCCCCCAGACAGCAGCACCGACCCCCCAGCTAGCGTCTTTGGCACCCCGGCCAGCACCGCCTGCCACCCGACCAGCAGCACCGACCCCCCAAGTAACGGCATCGGCACCCCGGCCGGCACCGCCTGCCCCTTGACCGGCAGCACCGACCCCCCAGCCGGCGTCATCGGCATCCCAGCCAGCACCGCCTGCCCCTTGACCAGCAGCACCGACCCCCCGGCTAGCGTCATCGGCACCCCGGCCAGCACCGCCTGCCACCCGACCAGCAGCACCGACCCCCCAAGTAACGGCATCGGCACCCCGGCCAGCACCGCCTGCCCCTTGACCGGCAGCACCGACCCCCCAGCTAGCGTCTTCGGCACCCCGGCCAGCACCGCCTGCCCCCCGACCAGCAGCACCGACCCCCCAAGTAACGGCATCGGCACCCCGGCCGGCACCGCCTGCCCCTTGACCGGCAGCACCGACCCCCCAGCCGGCGTCATCGGCATCCCAGCCAGCACCGCCTGCCCCTTGACCAGCAGCACCGACCCCCCGGCTAGCGTCATCGGCACCCCGGCCAGCACCGCCTGCCACCCGACCAGCAGCACCGACCCCCCAGCCGGCGTCATCGGCATCCCAGCCAGCACCGCCTGCCCCTTGACCGGCAGCACCGACCCCCCAGCTCTCGCCGGCCAGCCGCCTCCCCCCGTGGCATCGGCACCCCGGCCAGCACCGCCTGCCCCTTGACCGGCAGCACCGACCCCCCAGCTAGCGTCTTCGGCACCCCGGCCAGCACCGCCTGCCCCTTGACCGGCAGCACCGACCCCCCGGCTAGCGTCATCGGCACCCCGGCCAGCACCGCCTGCCACCCGACCAGCAGCACCGACCCCCCAAGTAACGTCATCGGCACCCCGGCCAGCACCGCCTGCCACCCGACCAGCAGCACCGACCCCCCAGCTAGCGTCTTCGGCACCCCGGCCAGCACCGCCTGCCACCCGACCAGCAGCACCGACCCCCCAGCCGGCGTCATCGGCATCCCAGCCAGCACCGCCTGCCCCTTGACCGGCAGCACCGACCCCCCAGCTAGCGTCATCGGCACCCCGGCCAGCACCGCCTGCCACCCGACCAGCAGCACCGACCCCCCAAGTAACGTCATCGGCACCCCGGCCAGCACCGCCTGCCACCCGACCAGCAGCACCGACCCCCCAGCCGGCGTCATCGGCATCCCAGCCAGCACCGCCTGCCACCCGACCAGCAGCACCGACCCCCCAGCCGGCGTCATCGGCATCCCAGCCAGCACCGCCTGCCCCTTGACCGGCAGCACCGACCCCCCGGCTAGCGTCTTCGGCACGCCGGCCAGCACCGCCTGTCACCCGACCAGCAGCACCGACCCCCCGGCTAGCGTCATCGGCACCCCGGCCAGCACCGCCTGCCACCCGACCAGCAGCACCGACCCCCCAAGTAACGTCATCGGCACCCCGGCCAGCACCGCCTGCCCCTTGATCGGCACCCCGGCCAGCACCGCCTGCCACCCGACCAGCAGCACCAACCTCCGGAGTATCATCACCGACCTCCCGGTCAGCACCGACCCCTCCGGCCAGCATTACCGGCTGTCGACCACCGCTAGCCTGACCAGAAGTATCGGCCCTTAGGCCAACGGTACTGACTCCACGACCAGCATTGCCGTCAACCAAAGTAACCAGAGGCTGCTGTAGAGCTGCGGGATTACAGTGGTGTCTCAGTAAATCTGCCATTGTAAAACCCCCACTGTCCAGTAGCTGGACCAGTAAATTTGACGTACCGCAATCGTTACAGGACCACGCGAATTCTCGTCCAAGATCCGTCAACGCCTCGTAGAGACTGTCTGTGAGCAGCCCACCGACTGTCCCGTTGATGCAATTCTGGCACCACCATTTGCAGCAGATGTCACAAATGATTCCTTCAGGCGTGTTTCGATCACATCTTTTGCAATTGTCAGCGCTAGTGGAAGCGCAGGCAGCCATAACCCAAAATAATGTCCAAAAGATCGAAATCTCTGCTACCATTAATGTATAAAACAATACATACTCGTTAGTAGCCTCTTTAATCGTAACATCCTCAAAGTAACTATATGCACGAAACTACATTCAATGTCATCTTCTTTTTTCTGGGCATTCATACTCGACAACATTCGATAAAATTTTAAGCATGTTATTTAATGGTGTCACTCAAAATTACTGACTGTTGTCACTCAAAACTGCAGCCTGATAATTGGCTGCCTTATTAAATTAAAATTAAATTTCAATTTAATATTAAAATTAAATAAAAATTTCATCGAATTTGAAATGAACGCATAAAAAAATTTATTGAAAATATTTGCATTAAATATAAAGTTATGTTGAAAAATAATAAAAAATGAAAGTAACAACGTTTATAAGTGTAGATTTAAAACAAGTGATTGTGTTATGTATGATATGAATACAATACCTACGTTAGATTATAAGGTAAATACAACATCTGTATTGAAACTCATGTTATTATGCTCGTCTAATTGCAGCCATTTATGGTCGGCAATGCCTTTGTACAGCGTCTGCACTAGTCTACCACGTTTTGAGTGACAACAGTCAGTAATTTTGAGTGAACCCAATGATATTTTTCCAAATTTTAAATCATACATACCACTACTGTAATATTTTCGCGATTTTCTACGTTTTGCAGACGCCACAAAATACAATTCTTGCTAGGTCTTACGTAGGCTATTTTACTGTCGTCACTTTAAGTAAAGTCCTGACGCAGAAAATGTCACCACTTTTTTGTGAAAAAACGAAAAATATAGAACAGCAGCATGATACCAACATTAATTGTTTTATACATTGACCACTGGTTTAAATTTAGCAAAAAAATTCTGATTATCATTAAAAACAATCCAAGTATGCTCTATATAATTCAGGCAGATGGATTATTGATGAAATTATAAAATTGTCAATAGTCCAGCGTTTATACGCACAACACACTAATACAGGCATGGACGCATGCACACACACTCTCCGCGCTGCCTTGTCAGCGCATGCGTGGCTGCTTTGCTGCTGAATGCAACAGCCCGCAGTAATGCACTGAGACTAAGCATGATTTACATGCAAATTTAGTTTCAGTGCATTACCTGAATTGGCGGCCGCGCAAAAAAAGACGCAATTATTGAATCATTAATGCAAATTCAGTCAAATCTAGATGCATGTGTGTCACAAAATTGTGTGAAGTTGATGCGAACTACGCTTGTTTCTCTTGCCACGCCTTCCCTTCTGCTGATTGTACAATTCAAATATTACACTCTACGACGTTTGATTTCCCACCTGCTTCCACCAGCCAATCAAATGACAGCTTCTGATGTTGTGAAATATGTCACTTAGTATATTCAGCCTTGGTGCATAGTACGTATATATGTGTTTGTTTGGATTTCAGTGCTGCGTTCTTTTTGGTTGTTCTATAAAAGTGTTCTATTCAGGTATGGCATGTTTATCTGGCCTGATTAGTTACGAGTAAATTGTTGACGTGGCATTCAGTTGTTTGTTTACGCTTGCTCTTGCTGTTGTGCATAAATCGGCTGATTATCGTCTTTGAGTAACCTTACCTATTGTTATTTTTTGACAAGTGTGAATGGTCGCGCTTATTTCTTATTTCTGCACTGTGAACGCATAAGGCTTTATTTCTTATTTTCTATTTCTTATATTTGTCTATTATTCCTCATTTTTTATTTCTATTTCTTATTTTTTATTTCTTAATTCTTATTTCTTATTTCTGAGCAGTGGGTACCGGCCCTAAGTCTGACCCCTCTTGTAGATAAGTTTTTACCTAACCTTACTTTTCTAACTTACTTTTTTAAATTAGGTAGTCGTGTTTTTGGGGCTGCTCAAGCAGTAAAAATATGCTACACCAAAAAGTCACATAAGTGCTGCAGAGGTACCCTTATTATGTGTATAACACTTGAAAATAGCAACAGAATAGGAATAACTCAAGAGTAAGATTTGTGCCTTTAACAGCCATTTATGATTTTTGTTGTGCTAAGCACTATAATTGTCCAGTTGACTTAATCGTCTGAGCGGAGATATTGAATATGCATCAGAATGTTGGTTTAATCCCATTTCGGCGCTTTCAGTTTTGCAATTCAATTGTGAAAAATGCTTACCAGTGGACAATACGGCTGAAATTAGCTGAAACGGTACAGCGAAGACTTAAAGTGCATGCCTTTCTAGATGCATTAACATGCATTAACACTGGAAAATTCACCTATCCGAAATCACGTACATATGAGAAAAAGAATCTGGATATAATATATACACGGCCCATGAAAGAGCCGCGCAAAAAACGCACATACCTGGTCCTTGTTTAGCTAAAATAAAAAATGTGCAAAAAAATTTTCATCATGTGACATTATAAGTATATGTATATTAGCTAACTGACGCTCATTAAAATTATTAATCAAAATAGCATTATCATTAGACTATTTAGTATTTTACTAATGTGTTATCAATAATCAAGTACTGATTTAATTAATTACAGTGAACTCCTCTGTTAAATAGTCAGTAATAGTCTGTAAGTACTTGATATGTAGAGATTTTTATTTCGCTTTAGAGGAAAGATTTATATACATAAATTTAGCTTCTGATTAGTAATTAAGGATAGAATTATTTGCAGAGACCCCATCACTAGTCAAAAGTTACTGGCTCATAAGTATACTACAGGGTTAAAAGGATATCCTCTTGTCATATAATTGTTTTATATCATTTATGAGTTTTTTATAATTGTTAAAGCACATACCTGGCTCCTGTGTCGCTAGAATAGAAAAATTAGTTTAGTTTATACACATCATAATGCCAATTTATCGTCTTTTATGTATTCCTCATTAAGACATAAAAATTCATGAGTATTTGTGACGTAAAAAGGTTTTTTAACACGCTAAATGAACCGTACAACTCAATGTCTGTGCTTAATTTTACTCTGACTTCATTTCAAACACGATGTTGGTCCAAAACACTGGACTAAACTAATTTCACAACATTCAACAGCTTGATGCAAACGAAAAACAGTAAGGATTTTACAGTAGTTTGTCATATTTGACAAAAAACCTGTTGGGAGCTCATTTTCTACTCCAACTGAGTAAATGAAGTGTACTATACAGTTTTTCATACATTTGCTTGCATATTAATTTTCTTTTTGGCTTCATAAATTAGTTTTAAAATTTTAAAGTTTTAAACTAAAAATTGCTCTCTTTTCTAGAATAACGGCCTGCTCTCTTTTCTAGAATAAAAGCCTTTTTTAAAATTTTGTACACTAGTCTTGTACATGGTCTACATATTCCGAAATTGAGTTGTTTTAGCTCTTGTTCTAGCTTAATAATGACACAACATGGTTACGATTCACAACAAGTTTCTTAGTTTAAACTCAACATCTATTGAACAAGAACGTCTTGTGAGTAGAAAATTTTCAATGTTGAGATTTTTAGTTTTGAAGTTTTGAAATTATACTCATCATATTTTAAAGAATATAAAACGTGGCACATTATAAAATTGCGAAGATCAAAGCAAAAACTGACCGATCTCTGTTCACACTCTGATTTTGTGTTTAAAACAGCAACAATGCATGATGGTGCTGTTGTTTCTTCTTGCTAAATATTTTGACTGTTCGGTAGCAATTTATTTGGCGAATAATTGATGCACCGTTTGACGCAATCAGTGCATAAAATCAATTGCCACAGAAGTTTAATCTTCATCATACATTTGTATGCACACGTAAACACATTACATGGTAGCAGCGATAGCTGCGCTGCCACCAAAAAACCGGTTTGCTGAAGCACAGCTTCCTTTGCACAATGCGCTACACTGCACAAAGTACCTGGGTATTTGCTTGTAACAAAGTTTACCCTAATATCTAGTATGCGCGGCGGCTGAGGTCGCCGCGTAAAAATTTTGTTTATTTTTTACAATCTTTGTTCGACTAGACAGGGTTTAAATTTTTATTCCGTTAATTATAGGTATATACACTATCAAGTAAACTGTTTATCCGCTTGGGTTCATCACTGGTGACTGCATTTTTCATATCAAACACATTGGGCATTAATTCAGCATCATAAGGTTTTGCGCGATAACGCCAAACTTATATTAATAGGAAAAGTTATATGCATACTTAAAGGCAAAAAATAATGCTTTCAAATTTAGCAGAATGTGACCACACCGTAGTTATTTGTGTGTAAATTAAAACGGAAAAAAACAACTGCTCTAAAACACAACAGATGACACAGTATCGTCATTATGTAGGGTTACCTACTAACTACTAACTAGACGACCCCAACTTCCTTCATGCAAAAAGAACAACTGCTCTAAAACACAACCGATGACACAGTATCGGCATTATGTAGGGTTACCTACTATCTACTAACTAGACGACCACGACTTCCTACATGCAAAAAAATTGGCAAGCAATTAATTTTCAAACTGATTTGCATACCTACTGATATGTTTTAATTCGTTTAATGCTATTAAAATTAACCCTTTAATCTCAACTAGACGGGTAGTCCACCAACAATCACAGGAGAATCAATTTTGTTGTTACAATTTTACCACCGGATTTAATTTAATGAGGAGAAATGTTTAGAGAAAAGAGAAAAAAGAGAAAAATTTATAATTTCGTTACGAATCACAAAATTTTGCAGCCAAATTTGTCACAATTGTGCGCCTGCGAGTTAATTGAAATAGGCCCTAATCTTTTGTGATGTTTCCGGATCTAAGCTAATTCTTAACATGCTAAAATGCTGTAATTAAAAAATAACAAATAAATTATTCGAAGAAACTTTGACAAAATATGAGACTTTTTTATAGATAGCTACTCCTTTTGAAAAAACACCAAACCTACCTATCATTTAGAACATTGATATCGAAGACGTGAATAATTTGTTCGACAATTATCCTAGAATACATTTGAATAGATAACTCTATTTGGAATAAATTATAGAAAAATATTAAAATTTGTCTAAAAATTATGTGTTCAAAATTTTGGTCTGATTAAAATCTTCATTTTCCAATTTTCTGCATATCAGCAAATCATAAAATTTGACCCATGTTTTTGCAACTATGTTTGTATGTACAAGTATGTAACTGAAACTCACTTTCGGGTGTGGGCATTGGCATTGTAGGAGGCGGACTCAAACCTTAAAAAATAAAACAATATTAAGTGAAGTTTAAAATGATTAAGTTCTACTACATGTCAATATAAGATGCATTATACGAAAATATTACAACTAATTTCATTATACTTATTTTTTACCCCTGCTGACAATGCGGTTGCATAGACATTGCATGTACATTTCTTAACTACATATTTATCCAAGATTTTTTCCATTACCAAACTGAAGTTGCAAAGCAAATTGGAAACAACTACAACTATATGTAGCCATAGATGTACACGGGATTTGGTCTGGAAGGGCTTGTCCCAGATTTTTTGAACTTTTATGGGGGCTTGTCTCGGATTTTTAGGGGAAGGAACTTGTCTCCACGTTTTGAGGGCTTGAACTGACAATAATGAGATAATTTTTCAAGCATCTTACAGCAATCTGGGCCATTTTTTTATTTTGCTAACACCTTTTTAGCACCGAGGAGTGGAGTTTTTACCATTGGATTAA
The DNA here is from genome assembly GCA_030248245.1 of Trissonchulus sp. WLG1_4. Lineage (NCBI taxonomy): Eukaryota > Metazoa > Nematoda > Enoplea > Enoplida > Ironidae > Trissonchulus > Trissonchulus sp. WLG1_4. The sequence goes on along the minus strand of JASANF010019288.1, from coordinate 8,123 downwards.
ATCTGAAGGGGCTTGTCGCGGTATCTTATAAACCCCCATGTACATCTGTGCATGCAGCTAAAATGACGACTGACCACAAGCCTCCGTTTTTATATCAAAATATGGAATAAAGCACACGGGACCCCCCCAGTTCTCAGTGCACTTCACATCTCCAATACCACGAGCTCGGCTTCCCATCACAATGAGACAAAGCTCGGGTGGACTCCTATTATTTGGCTCTTCTTCTTCCCAGATTATGGTTTCGTTGCTGAAACCTTTACAGCCAGGAATATCCTTGACAGTGTAGTTCATCCCTAAAAGTGTTTCATAATTCGTTAAATATGACTCCTTTTTTATTATCAAGATAACACAATAGAGAAAGTATTCCTTCTATATTTTAGCTAATTGGCCGGAAGGATGCTATGGTCGAATTAGCCCTGATGCGCCTTCTGGGTGGGGTAGCCCTCCCCCTCGAATCAAGACTTGTCTTGATTCTAAAGGGGCACCCCTCAAATCAAGAATATGTCCTTATTTCAGGGGTGAGTACCCCCTCGTTTCAGCACAATACCAACACAAAATTGGTGATGTCTTGATTTCAGGGCGGGGGCCTTACGCCCGGGGTGCACCCCTTTGGGCCTGTGCTAGCGTTAACTGTATGTTTATGTGTTGCTTGTAATTCATTATTGTTCGGTTTTTCGAATGAAATGTGTCTGTTTTTGGGTCCACTGCGGCAGATGTTATTATATGTTCCTCTACAGCTTTTTGTCCTATTCTAGGATTTTAATAACACACTCGTAGAACATAAACCTATTATTAATTTTTATGGTCTTCACCAACTTTTACGCAATTTTAGGTTTGATTTCTCTAGTTACGGATCTGTTATTGGATTGGTGGTTTGGGTGTCCAACAGGCTCTATAATCCCGCTCGGAAGTCAATATACGGACAGCCTAGTGAGCCTACTACATTAACATACAGTCTAACAATAATAAACATCATAAACACTAGTATTACAACAATTATTTTGGATTGTATTATTGGATTGGTTGGATTATGGAAAAAAGTTTGGTACATCAAAAACTTACTTTTTCTGTTTGATGCATCAGTCTGTAACCGAATCCACCACCCGCAAAGACTCCACGTCTTTGGACAACCATTTATAGAGTACTTACTGAAAAACAGAAAAATCAAAAGTGCAGGTCAAACTTTCTTTAATAAATGTAAACTACAGTTACAGAACTTCAGTCTTTGTACTAAATCTAACGACAGGCTGTAACATCCAATCAATACGATAAAACTGTTTGTGTTCAATTCTTAGTCTCAAGTAGTTGGTTAGTGAGTTTGTAAGTTATTGAAGATATCACATTTCCTCCGCGCTTTAAAATGATTTTTCCGGATAGCGCCGGGGCATAATTCTAGCTGGCGCTTGGTTTGTCCCTGCCGGTGGGTGACGTTCTTCACCATCTTGAAACATGGTAGGGATTGTCGTAAAATCAGTTTCCTCTTTCCCTCTCAACTGATCCATGTGTCGCTTCCAGTACAACCCAGTGTAACCCTTAATAGTTACTTGATAGGATGATACGGAGCCGACCGCTTATGTGAGACTCCATTTGACTTGCAAAATCTATTGAATTCTTCTGAAGTAAACTGTGTTCCGTTGTCGGCGACCAGAGTGCAAGGAAGACCATGTGTAGCGAATACCAACCGCAATTGCTCAATTGTTGACGTTGCTGTTGTTGAACTCATCGGAATAACAATGGGCTGTTTTGAATAAGTGTCAACAATAATCAACCACATGAAATTTAAAATTGGCCCAGCAAAGTTTATATGTAACCGGTCCGACGGCCCATTTGGGAACTTCTAGGGATGTAAAAGGAGCCTTGGATGGTTCTTTCGCAGTTTCCGGACAGGATAAGCAACGACGGCAGGTATGTTCATTGTCTGCATCAATACCTGGCCACCAAACGTGGACACGTGCAACACTTTTTATTTTCGACATCCCCAAATGAGAATTCTGTAAAAGCTGAAGAACTCTACTCTGTAGCGTGTTTGGAATAATTATGCTCAAACCCCATAGTAGACAACCATTTTGTGTTGTCAACTAAAAACGCTTTGTAGTGAATGGTTTCAGGTCCACCTCTTGACATTTTCTGGCCAACCAGACTGAACATAGCGAAAAATTTTGCTTAAAATGCTATCCCTTGCTGTTTCTGTTCCAATTTCTTTTGATGTAACGGGTGCAGACTGCAGTACCAACTCCTGGACTTGATTCACTTCATTGACCGCAAATTTCTACTTTTTTTCCAAATTTTTCACAAATTTCTAAATTTTTCACTTTGCTCGAAATCTTCATCAGTATTCACTGGTAACCGAGATAAGAAATCGACATTGCCATGCTCAGACGTGGGTTTGTATTGAATCTCATAGGTGTATGCAGAGAGCAGATGAGCCCACCTCTGCAAACGACTAGCAGCCAATGCAGAGATATTAGCTTTCGGGTTGAAAATCGCTCGTAGCGGTTTCTTGTCAGTCACTAGTGTGAATTGACGACCCCACAAAAATTCATAAAACTTATGGTACTTAACTTAACTGTATGGTATCCCGGTATGGTTTTGCTTTTGTCACATTCTTCTGAAATCGCTAACCAGTTCGTTTTACTTGCGAACAGCACCTTCCAGTTCAGCTTTAACACCTTTAGCCAGTCTCGCCCAAGCAAAATTGGACCTCGCCCCGCCGAAACTAACACGTATAAATTATGTCTTTGCCCTTGATAAGTCACCGGTACTGTCACAAGCCCTAGAATTTTCAGGACTTAGCCAGTGTAGCTTTTCATTTGTTTTGTTCAAGGTTGAAGTCTTGGTTTCAACAAGCGCTTCCAACAAAAATATGAAATAAGACACACACGACCCTGTATTTAGCGTCATTCGCAGTGGCTTGCCTTGAGCTGTAAAGATTACTTGATAGGAATTCTCCAAAGATCCCACTGTAGACGCATTCTTTGAATCTATTCTTCCTACAAATAACGTTTTTGTTTCAGTAGCGACAGTGTCAGATTCAGACTCAGTGTTTGAATTCTTTTCAATGGCATCCGAGCGATGTCCCGTTTGTCATACTTTTTTTCCACCTTTCTTTGCTTTTAGCCTAGTAGGCTTGCTGCGGTACGCTGTGGCGATATGTTCCGTTTTCTGACAATTGAAGCAAACAGCACATCGAAACTTGCAAATATGTCGTCGATGCCCTTGCCTTTCACACGACAAAACACACGTTGTCGCTGAAAAGATGATGTTGTGAGACACTATCTAGCGCTTGTACGGACTGTTCGCGAAAAACAGTGGCTCCCTGCATTTCTTTAGATTTAACTTCTGCAAGCGTCAATAGACAAAGATATTTCAACAGCCCGGGTAAACGATAATTTGTTATCTTCTGCCAAAAGCCGTTTTCAAATAGTCTGATTGGATACTCCTGCGAAAAATTGTTCACGTAAGGCTTGATCAAGGAAGTCGCTAATTTCGCACTTTACACACAGCCTTCGAAATTCTGCAGCATATTCACGTAAATGTTCAGACTGACCTTGCGTACGACACCGAAGTTCGTACCACAATGTAATAACAGAAGCAAAAGGCTTGAAATGGGCTGTAGGCTCGTCAACTATTTCTCTTTAAAATTGAGGTCTTTCACTTTCCTTTGTTGAACACGGTTTTCTAACAACGCTTAAACGTCATCACACAGCTTAGAACGCAAGAAACGGGCTTTGAACTGATAATCATACTCCTGATCAGCGTCCAGTGACTGAAGTAGTGCCAAAAAGTTCTCAATACGTTCAACAAACCGCTCTCAGTTGTCGTTGGAAAGGTCAAATTGTGGTACTGTTGATAACACAGAATGAGCCATATCAGTTCAAAAATGTTGTTTATGTCAGAATGTTTTGACGGTAGCTCACGAAGCAAAAATTTGTGGCTCAGGAGCAAAAATTGATGGCTCACGAAGCAAAAACTGCCGTAAAAGTTGCTTTGCATCCTGCCCGTCGACGACTCTCCCCCCAGACTTCCTCAGCTGCACATGTGTGGTGAAAGCTAAAAAATTTGGTGTAAGACCGAGCCCTCCTTAATGCCTCCTATTCTATTACTGCTGTTGTAAATTGGCCCAGTATAGGGCTTAACCTTCATCCGTCTACCTGGGGTCCGTACGGACCCCAGTTGTCTCATTTTAAGTACTACTCTGTAACTAATTTAACTGCAAACTTGTACTCCCAGGTAATCTATTTCTAAACGGGGGCCGTTCCAAAAGTAAAATAAATAAATTTCTGCTGTTAATAATTTTTTGATGTCGTTAACCAAAACTTGGTCATGTCGTAATTTGTACACTTGGGGTCCAAGCGGACCCCCAACGTATTTTTGGTTCTGCTGTTGACGTATAGCATAAATAGGTCCGAATTTTATTTGTGTACCTTTTTTCTAGCATTTAAAGTCATTTAGATAAGATTTTATGCCAGTAGATAGTTTCTTCTCATAACACTATACCTTGCTAGGGAATGGAAACCCTGGAATCTTCAGAAAGTTTAGAGTTTAATGTCTGCTTAATACTCGAATAGGTACTGAAAGTTCATATAAATACAATGATTAGTGACGCCAAGACCCACACTACCAGCAGGAGTAAAAAAACTGACGAAAAAGCTCCGAAATTTTGGACTATAATGATGATGACTCTCAATCGTGCCGATGTGCTATGGGTTCATTGAGATCCAAAATCGGTCTAGGCTGTAGCTGCTAACGAGTAAACTACCAGAAGTGAATGTCGTTGGCAAGCTCAATCACTTTATCAGGCCAGGACGCCACGGCCAACTTACTCTAAAAGAGAACTGCAATATATACTTTAGTAACTCAGCTAAGCCCACACAGTAACAGAATGCTTTGCACACTTTTTATTTGGGAACGGGCCTTGCTAAATTTACGCGAAAAAAACAAAAACGCTCTAACTAGTCGTCAAGACTGGAAAGAAACTAATGAACTCTGAATTAATGCTTTCATCGAATTTCTTATTTTGGCCAGTATCTGAAAATCAAACTACGAGTCACATGTGAACTTTGGTCTGAAGATGCAGTCGTCTCATAGTTTGGGCAGCGAATCTCAACCCAAGCACCGATTCAAGCCACTATTTTGGTATCTCAATTTCGGTGAAATTGAAACAAGGCGTTAATAAAATTATTAAGACTAGCACAGTAATTGGGATAACTGTAAACATCACCATAGTTATTATTCATGAACAAATAGGGATTGACATTGCCGTTAACTTTAGTCTAAATCCTACAGCCTAGTAATGCAGTGTTGCTGCCGTCTATTAACAGCACAGCATAAATAATTTTTAGCAATTTAAGATTACATTTTTAAAATAAAAGAACAGTAACACCAAAATTAAAATTTGGGGTCCGTACGGACCCCAGGTAGACTTATTAGTACATTTCAGGACGTGGTCGGATGAAGGTTAATGTTAGCAAAAGGAGCAGTGAACTTTCTGCTAGAGAAGCTATGAAATTTTGGCGCCCCCGTATTTATTTTGCCCAAATCTTTGCTTCTGATTTTTTATACAGTCTGCTAATAGGTGAATTAGCCTTCGAATTTCCATTGTAATTTTTGCCATTGTCACAGCTTTCCAATTATCTACCACCCAAATATAGTAGGCAGTAAAAATAGATAAAAATATGCCAATAAATGATAAGATTTGATTGAACATCATACTAAGCGGAAATTACTTAGTTTTGTTTGTTGGACAAATATGGTTCCAGTCCTCCAACAAATTGTACGGGGCACGCGAGTTCGGTTGTATACCATTAATGTGCACATTATTGTGGGGATCAAAGTTACCAGGCATGACTCTAATTTTTTCAAAACATTACTTGTGGTTTTTTATAGGATTTTAAATACTGAAAAATTGTTTAATTTTTGGTGCTTTTGTTTTTAACGTAAGTTCTAAAGTAAGTACATATTTCTTTTCAATAAATTGACTAATAATTAAAAAAGTGAGAGAGATGCTTAGAAATTTTAAACGTGTCTAAAACCTTATCGACTTTCAGCTCTGATTGTATGATCCAGAGCTGTGGCACAAAACTTTTTGTAAAAAACTTGAATTTTGGAAATGCACTGTTTCTTAAACACGTGCCCTGAACATGCATAAGACCAAAGGTTGAGTTTAATTTTAGGCAACAAATAGTACTACTTTTTGCAAAAAACCGCTGCGATTTGAAGCAGTAAACGGTGAACTATAGCTTTCCACAAAAAAACCTAAAAACGCAATAATAAAAACGAAAACACTGAAAAACTGTCAATTAAAAACAGCGCTGCTCCAATAAATTTTCTTGCGAAACTCTTGCAACTGCTGATATTTTTATGAAATTTTAACGCTTAATTGGCATGCTTCCGTCTTTGGTCTTAATACTAGGATTGTTTTGATGCGTATTCTTTCATTGATTTGATTTGATTTGATTTGATGTAGGGAGTGTAAGAAAAGCAATGATTTGATACAGTTCCCACATGAAAACATGCCCACTTAATACCCACCTGTACACAAAGTTAAGAATGGTCGTCATGTCCGCTTTGTTTCTGGGAACGGCCAGATCTGCGTTCCGGGCAGCCTCTCTGCACATTTCTTGCCCTTTCGTAAAGCCCACCGCCTTTTCATCAAGTAATTTCAAACACCCATAGTCAGGGGCACTGTGCCATGAGTTGTCAGGACAAGCTAAAATTAGAATCAAAAGATCATAAAAAATATACTAGGCACAATGTGTGTAATTCAACGTGGCACTCTGGCATAAACGTTGCTTACAAGTGCAAACTTGTAAACGCAAACTAACTACAGTACCGGCCAAAATTAAAGTAGTATGCTCCTGCGAGCACGAACTTTTTATTGTAAAATGCTCAAAGCAAATTGTGCTGCTCGCGATTCCTACGAGCAGTCTAGTTACTTTATCAAGAGTTCATAATGGGAAACGTGTGACACTTCACACTGGACAGCTTGGCAGCGCGGTAGATGCGTTGCACAATAACGGCCAAACAGGGTCCCAAACGGAACCCGGTTCCAAATGGGTACCTGGTACCCAAAAGGGCCCTGCATGTACCCAAACGTAGTGTTTGTGACCGGCCGGACGGCCGCCGGCCAGCCTGATGGTCGCCGGCCGACTCAGGCCGGCCGGCCGGCAAGCCAGACTCAACCGACTGACAAAATTAGGCCGGCATAACAATCCGACAGGCTAAGTTTATGCCAAAATGACACTCTGGACTGGTTTTATCCAAAAATTTGGCCGCCGCTCCGGCCGGCCGGCCGAAGTTCTTCGCCGGCCCGGCCGCCGGCCGGCCGGCGGCTTTTGCGGCCGGTCACAAACACTACCCAAACGGGCCCTTCAGTACCCAAATGGGACCCAGGTACCCAAATGGGGCTCTTAAATCATTTAAATTGTTATTAATTTTTAAATCCGCTAAATCCGCAGATTTAAAATTGCACGCATTTTATAGCCGAGTTAAATCCTTGTAAATTTACGGGGATTTGCCAGATTCAGCTTTACGCAAGTAACTTTAGACTACATCTACCGTTTTGTATGTGTGACACACCATTCCATAGCTAGCAACCAGTTGAAGAACGCGCTGTAGGTCCTACTGAAGAGCAGTTTGAAACTTCAATATTAAATTATTTAATATGTAATGCTTAAGCGATACCAACACCACATTCAGCCGGAGCTTACCTCTAAACGAGGATTGATACACAAACTTAGTACAGTCCCTCTATCCGAGGCATTATCACATACAATTAAAAAAATAAGTATACGGTAAAATCTATATCTTTAAATCCCAGTAAAGTTGTAACACCCTCAGAGTTTATAAATCCCTATAAAGTTACCTACCAGTACAATAGTCGTAGTCCAACGGTTGAACTTTTTCATGTCCGCTCACCTAAAATGTGTCGACTCCACACAAGTCAGTAACCTGATTGAGATACTAGAAACGGCTGTTTGAGCAACTTAAGTTTTCCGTTTAGTTTTTTTGTACGTTGACTCAATGTTACAAACATAGTTAATCACGTTCAGATAAATAAGTTGCAGAAATAATAAAAACAGTTTTTTAAAGCTTTCCAGTTATTTCGGGTCTTTTCTGTTATT
>JASANF010019287.1:0-16701 GCA_030248245.1 Trissonchulus sp. WLG1_4 | reverse complement strand
GCCCGGTTCACACTGAGCCTTAAAACTGCGGTTTTAAGGTTTTAAGGTTTTAAGTTTTAAGAGTAGTATTCACACTGCAGTTTTAACGTTTTTAGTTTTAAGGTTTTAAGGTTTTAAAGTTTTAAGGTTTTAAGGTGGAGCGTTCACACTGCAGTTTTAAGGTTTTTAGGTTTTAAGTTTTAAGGTTTTAAGGCAGAGCATTCACACTGCCGTCCACAGTTTTAAGTTTTAAGGTTTTAAGCTCCTTAAAACCTTAAAACTGGAGATAAATATATTTTATCTCTTAAAACCAGTTTTAAGAAACAGCCAATCACAGACGTGGTGTACGCGTCACGTGCTCACTTCTAGTGGTCAAACTGATCAGCTGGTTTGACTGCGCTATGTTTATCACTATTATGAACAGTTTGCAAGTCAGCGGTACCTTTTTCGTGCCAAGTCATGTTTTGTGAGTTCAGCTACAGTTTCTCTACGGGTTTTTGGCATGAATTTTAGTTTGACTGTTCGGCGGGAACGCTAGCAGCTGCATAGCATGTACGTATTAACGGAGCGTCGAACAAAGCCAACGTCATAGAGGGTTTGAAATGTTCATTGGTTTCAAAAGCTTTGGGTGTCTGTCTATCTGTACTGTCTTTACCTTTAGCGTTAGCTTTAAGATGATGATCAATCTAACCTATGTAAATGCAAATGAAATGCAAAATAATTGCAACATATTATTATATATCTTTACTTCACAAGGTTTTGATCACGCTCACCTAACAGCTCATTGAATTCTTTTGGCGACATATGTACAGAACCAAGAGTACATATTCTGTAATAGAAAAAGGGTATTGCACTCATCCCTATTCTAGCTACTCCTATGTTGCGACCGAAATAGCCCTTTAACGTCTTGATTGGAGGGGAAGGTCTGACAGAACTCACCCAAGGTCACTCGGCCAGTTTTGATTTTTTGAGGAAAGTCGGAGGTGGCACATTAGTGTGGGTACTAACATTTTCAAATGAAGAAAGGTGACTCCCGGTACCGAGTTTTTAACACATCCTGTGCGTTTTAACAAAAATTACTCCTTTCAAAACATTAGCTCAAACTTAAAACTTAAAACTCCAGTGTGAATAGCAGCAAACCTTAAAACCTTAAAACTTGAAACCACAAAACCTTAAAACTGCTGCTTCTAGTGTGAACGCTTTTTGTTAAAACCTTAAAACCTTAAAACGTTAAAACTTAAAACCTTAAAACTTAAAACTGCAGTGTGAACACAATTCTTAAAACTAAAAACCTTAAAACCTTGAAACCTTAAAACTTAAAACTGAAGCGTCAGTGTGAACCGGGCTTTAGTTTTTTCTTTTAGTTTTTGTTGGCAAAGCTTTGTTTTTAAGACGCATATAACGTAACGTTCGTCTTTTTTTATAAACGTTTATTTCTTAGGCAAAAGTTTTGTCCTTTATGGTAACAACGTTCTGTCTTCGTGGACCAGCATTGTCATTATGGTTGCTGTTTCGTCTTGTTAGGATAACTGTTGGTTTTTTACGACGAAGCTTTGTACTTTTTTGATTACAAAGGTTAGTAACGAATTTAGTTTAAATTTTTTTACAAAATACTGGACCTCGTTAATGAGTGACGCAGGCCATGAAGTGAGGGCACAGTGTGGCGAGTCAACGCCTGATTTAGCTGCTCTTAAATGCAAAACTTTTCCAGATGTGGTACCCCGAGATCCCTGCAACCCGAATCCTTGCAGACCTCACTTTCTATGCGTTTCTGAAGGCCCGTGTCCAACTTACCAACGATTTTGCCCTGATTACCGGTGCTTGCCAGGTAATTTTCAAACCTGTGTAATACATTTATAAATAGTGTACTGACTGACTTACCTATGGCCCAATTTTATTAGCAAGCTGTTAGTATAGGTAGGTGTTTTATTCTAAAATGTATTTGGCATTTGCATTAGAAAACGGAGCTGTTGAAATATAGATGGTATAAAGCCTACGTGAGAAATTTTTAACGGCCCCGTTAAAAAAATTTCAACAGCAACTCAACGGCATTGATATTTTTGTAAATTGGATTGAAATTTCAACAGCTCCGCTGAGCTTAACCTAACTCGCAAAAAAACTCCTTTGGCCCTCAAATTTTTGCTTCAGATTTCTTCGGCTTCAACTTCAATCAACCAGCGCCTGTCAAAGAGTGTCGTAAAAATGAAGTATTCAAAACTTGCGGAACCTGTGACGAAACTTGTGACAGTGTGAGGACCGGCTCAACTGTAGTCTGCATCCAACAATGTCGACCTGACTGTTTTTGTCGAGGCAATCGGGTCCGAAACGACCACGGTCGATGCGTTCGTCGAAAAAAATGTTTCACTCGTAAATCGAAGGCGAAGAAAATTTCCGATAATCGATCTGAAATCGACCAATCCAGACCCGGGAGCTCTTTCAATCCGTTTCTCTCACTTTCTACGCGAGTTAGCTCCAGATCTTTCCTTCGAAGATTGCTTGAAAGCTATTAATGCATTGAGAACGTCACTTTTTCTGTTGCTTGTTAACTGTTCATCTGTTACTATAATAATGTCACCTGATATAAATTTATAGTCTAATATATAAAAACCACTAGAAAAATATATACATATCTTGTTTTCTGTAACAGTAAAAAGCATTTATTAACACATTTTTGCTATTACCTAGTTTTACTACTATTGTCATGTCACCTAGAAATGATTAACAACAAATGTGCTTGTGAACTAAGGGCACTATAAATCCTTTATTACCAGTGTAAAGCACAAAAAGTAAATCTCCAGTTTAATATGGAACATAGAAGAAATACATAAGTACGTTCTGAGTACAAACTTCGAAACAATAGAACAAGCAGGCCCCAAAAGGGGGCAAGGTTCCTTCGCCGAGTGCAAAGTCTGCTTATGTTACCCATAAGTACCTGTGTAAATACTTGATTTACTTTGAGTGGTTAATAGGTGCTGAATTCAACAAATTGGTCGAAAACACGATTTACTTTGAGTGGTTAATAGGTGCTGAATTCAACAAATTGGTCGAAAACACATGTCCTAGTTGCCAAAAAATTCTTATTGCATGTTTTGACAAGGAAATGTCCTGTCAACCAAAAGTTTCTGCAGACAAAAGTTGCGTAAATGTTTTTCGAAAAAACAATGCTTGGGTGTCGAACCAGTGACGTAGTCTGTAGCAAGTTTCGTTTCTAGCGCTTTTGACCACTCGACCACTCCACTTCGATGGGTAGCAATGTTTGGTTATTACTATGTAGAAAGAAAGGAAGAAAACAGACAGCAGTCTAGACATTCACATTATTAGCATGTGTATCTAGTCTGAAAATTTACCATACAATGAAATTTTAAATCTCAGAATTCTAGCAAATGACAGCTTAATATATGCGCAAAAGTGTTGTTGACTATTATTTCATGAAAATTTGTAAAAAAAGACTTGTCTTTGAAAAAAAGAGCTGTCGGTTCCCATACTGATTTTACATGTTAATCATATGCGCTGAACAACATGTGGCTGCTACTTTTACACTACGCAGAGTTGATTTCAAAACAATAGTTCCTTCTCTAGAAGGAACAAAAATAGTTTAGTTCAACTTATTACAAAGAACAGCACACAACGAAATTTACAATACAGAGAAATAATAAGCAACGACAGTTCAATACACTGATCATAATATAAATTGATGTCAAATTGAGTTTTACATCTGAATACAGAAAAAAATTAAATATTAGGCACAGAAAAAATAAAATTAGAGCGTAATTGTCAAAAAAACGGTGGCCGTTTTAACGATGAGCAACTGTCATTTCTTTTGTAGTCCCTGTAAGCAGTATCATTCGCAAAATTACAAGTACAAGTCGGCGGATTACAACACGGAATAACTGCGGGGTTGAAATGCCCCATTAAATTCGGCACAGGAATTAGCGAATTCTTATGCCTTCTGACGCACTCATTAAAAGCATCCAAAATGTCTTGTGGTGGTTTGGACAGGGGATAATTTTCTCCAAAATCCTCACCTAAATTATACACCAACGGAGGATTATGGGGCGTCAAATCTTCATCAGGACAGGTTTGAGAGATATATAAATCCTCAATGGGCCATCCATTAGGACAGTTCAGTTCCGTTTGGTTTTCAGACACAACGGGAACTGTAAAAAAGTGCGCCTTAAACTGTCTGTAACGCACAGCCATCAAATGCCGATTACAGTAGAAGAAAACGCATCGATTTGAATCAGGCGATTCCGTCGATTTTCCCAATAATTGTGACACTGCTGATATTCCGTCAAAATGTCTATCAGTTGGCAAAGAAATATTGGCCAGGGATAAAAATGTTGGTAAAATATCCATTGCCGTGAGAACAGTGTCAGAAACAAACCCAGTGGGTATTTTTTCTGGCCAAGATGCAATCACTGGAATTCGAAATCCGCCCTCGAATGACGTAGCTTTGCCTCCTAAAATAGTAAAATTCTGAAAATATGTAGCTATAAAAACTTTAGTAAAGTTTCACCGATTTTCAGACAAATTTTTGAAAATTTTTAGTCACGCTGTAAGTAACCTGATTCAAACTGACGCGGATTAAAAAAATTAATCCGACACTCTTGCTTGATAGCCGACGCTAAAACCTAGATAAATCCTGACCTCATTGCCCGAGATTTACAGAAAGTGTTCAACTGTTGTTATCTAATGAAATTGAAGAATTTCTAAGCGTAGGTATTCACAGAATCATGTGTTCCGCGTTCGACTGAGACTGGATTCAAGTTAAACACCTGTGAACTTCACTGATTGTGCTCGCTTATACTAAATATCTTCCATTTCTTATTCATATTAAAAGTATGTTAAGTTAGGTAGCTACGTTTAATATTAATATCATTTGTTAAAATAACAGTATGAGTACTTTCTGGTAGATAACGCTTTACCTTTTAAGCCGGCTGATGATCCTCCAGCCTCGCATATTTCCAGATGTGGGCCATGGTCGGACAAGAATAAAACCAAGGTATTTTCCGCATAATGATTGACATGAAGTAATTTCATTATTTCACCCACTGCCCAGGACATTTCGTTGAGGTAGTCACCAAACATGCCTGCAAATAAATCATAGATATTATCTATGCGATTTTGTTTTCTGATTGAAAAACTGATATTATCTATTAGATAATATCAGTTTTTCAATCAGAACACAAAATCGCATTTTCATTTCATTTTTTTATTTTCTCTTATGGCGTGAGCAGTAGCAGTGATGCCAAACAGAAAATCAATGACATTTGGTGGAGTCAAAAACCTGCCAGATTGTGGCTTCAATTTTGGGTTTTAATAGCATATCAAACAATCAAATCAAACATATTTGTGCATGTGTCAAGAAAGGAAGGGGGGATTCTACCGAAAGAAAAACAACATCATCATCAGAATGACCCAGGGGGGATTCGAACTACCCATCTCTGGATCAGTAGACCGGCGCTCTAAACACTTGAGCTACTGGGCTGACGATGAGCTGTCGTAAACCCCCTTTAAGTACTCTAGGGGGCCTATCTTACTTCACACAAGCATGTGGACTTGTACTACGCCAAGTTCCAGCCCAGTCGACCATAAGCGATCTGCGCTAGATCTGTATTGTACTCTTGGTATGAGTATATTACCTACTACTCAGTTCTCAGAACGAATCTTCGAGATTGAATTATGTTTACATTTGCTATGGAGGCAAATTATGTAGGGGTGCATCAAACGTGAAATCTAACGGGATTCGACAATCTTTTATTTTACCTAAAGTCTGAGAAAAAAATAGTTGCACCATATGAGAAAATGCAACATGTGATTTCGTTACGAAAAGAATAGATTTGGATTATCAAAAGTACAGCAAGTACATAGTCCCAGAAGTCATGCCACTACAATAAGTAAGTGGCGCATCTATTTTTTGCCAGACTTTAGGTAGCCTCTCTTAGAGGAGTCTCAATTGAACCAGCATAGTTAAAAATTATGCTGCTCAACTGCACTATTTTAAAATCTCTCGGTGACCAAGGTTTTTAAGCATACAGGTGCATATGTACTTTCAATGACAGCCAAAAGCAAAGCAAGACAATGATTTTAAAAAAGTAAACGTTAGCTAAGCCCTACCTCGTTTACTTGTTGACCTGAATTCTTTAGCACCGTTGAGATCAGTATGCACCTGAGGAAAGGAAAAGTAAAAGAAAAATGGATCATCTCTAGGCTGAGTTTGCAAGAAAAATGAAAAATCCTGCAACAATTGATATGTTAAATTTTCGTGATTAAAAGGCTGCTGAATCAGTTTATCACCATGATATAAAAAGCACCACTCTGTATCCGGTTCCGGTTGGAATCTACCGGTTTCATCACAATTCCAAACATTCGACATCGGTAAATTTGTGCCAACGAAATCGAAACCGTGCCGGCTCGGTAAATGCGTTCCGTCAGTACTGTTGTAAGCATTTATACCCAAGTGCCACTTTCCTACCATACCGGTTCGATACTTTGCGGAACCGCTTTTCAGCAACTCGGGTATGGTGAACTCCGAAGCCGGTAAACCACCGGTATCTTCGGGAACAAAAACCCGTTTCCCTCCCACAGCCCCGATTCGAACCGGTAAACGACCGGTCAATAGCGCAGCTCGGGCTGGACTGCAGAGCGAATCACCGCTGTAAAATTGAGTAAATCGGACACCAGAGTTGGCCAGTCTGTCTATGGGACCAAATTCTTGGCTCGGGTTACCGTAGCACGCCAGATCCCCATAACCAAGATCATCTGCAATGAGAATCAAAAAGTTCGGCCTCAATGCCAACACTTGAAAGGCCAATATAACTTGTAGAAATATCGAGTAAAGTAGCATATACATTAATTATCTGAAAAATAACTGACAATGTAATAAAATAGCACGTATTAAGGTAAAATAAGGAAAATACGCAATCAAATAAAAAAATGGATAACTACAACGCTCTGTGGTACACCCTTCGCATTTAAATAATTCACATAAATATAAATACAAGGACACAAACGCGGATTAACTATATTCAAAGTATTAAAGTATACAGAAAGTAAAATGTCTTTAACATCACGTGATTTGCTAAACAGCCCAACCAACAGATTTGGGGAAAAGTCTTCTTAACAAGATTAAGGGGGTAATTACGTTTTTATGGTGTTTTTTTGGAAAGCTACAGCTCAGCGTTTACAAATTCAAGTCACAAGCGGTCTTTTGCATTAAGTAGAACAATATCTTACCTAAAATGTATGCCAGGCATTAAAACCTACTCTGCCTTTGAATTTGTTTCCAGTACAAGCGGCTAAAGAAAGGACCTTTCCAAAATATTAGGATTTTTTACAAAAAGTTTGCGCCACAGCTCTGAATCATACAATTACCGGTTGGGGTTGAAAGTTGGTAAGGTTTTCGACATGTTTAAAATTTCCAGACATCTCCCACACTTTTTTAATAACTAGTCAATTTACTGAAAAAATAACCTAAAAGCAAACGCACCGAAAATGTAACATATGTATTTTCTTATAATTAAAGCCCTCTAAAAATGTCCACAGGTGAAATTTCGAAAAATTGAGAGACATGCCTGGGGATTTTGACCTTTACAATACTGTGCCAAAAATTCGTGCTCAGACCTCAATTGTAACTTGAGTTCTGCGGGCGCAACGTTTACATAGACATGGCAAAATCCTCCAAAACGCAAGTACTACCTTAAGTGACTATTGAACCATCAAGACTTTTGAAACATCTCCAAGGCTTTCACAAAAGTGAGATATACTGAAGTGACTTACCTACTCCTACGGTGAACTGCACTACCAATCCTAACCTAAATACGCAAGTGAATGTACCTACTACGTTCTGAAGTGACTTAGGCCCTTTAAAGTTCAAATCACATAAAACACTAGACCGTCCGACCCACCACTAAGCAAATACGAACAACTGATTTACAAGTTTCTGAGCTAAACCAGCTCACGCCGTCACAGACGTATTACCGACGTCTGGCTGCCATCTATGCTTATTAAAAAACGGCGACCATCCCGATTATACACAACGACTTGTGAAATAATGTGAAAGAACTATTTGAATGTATATATGTGTTGGTGTACATATTAAGTAGGAATAAACCAACTTAGTTACGTAAAAGCTGCTTGGCGAAAGGTTGTATACGTAGCTTTAACAGCCATCGAAATAAATTTCTAGACAGTTTTAGCTTTCTCAGCTCAAACTACATAAGTAGCCTACATTGGAAATTTTATGAACAAGTTTTAAATTGAAAACATTAACGGTAGATAAAAAATCTTGTCATTCCTTAAAGGTAGAAATCAGTTAAAGCTAAACTTTGAATGAGGATCGATTTATACGCACAGCCGTATGTCCCTTCCACCGGAAAATCACGAAAGCAATCACAATCTCTTTTACACAGGAGTGGACGCGGGTCAAAATTAGTGACCCGCGACTTAACCCAACCCGCGACTTGACACTGGCGGGGAGCACACAACCCGAACCACGCCGTACAAGTCGACCCGCGACCCACTTTGACCCACCATTTCAAGATGCCAGACTGATTGTTTTTAGCCTGATGCTCCAGTCCAGTCTAATTTCCACACTGTATATATCTATGCGTAGTTCACATTTATATACTTCAATCAAATGGCACTATTACATTACGCAGACCATTATGTATTCCTGTGGAATTATTAGATGTTGAAGTGGTAATTTTTGTTCCTTCTAAAGAAGGAACTATTGTTTTGAAATTAACTGCTCATAGCGTTTAACGCTACTGAGCAGGCTGCATAGCCAGCATGTTTTACGTGTATTTTCAGCTTGGGAGCTGCCTGCTGATTTTTGTCTGCGTATATGTAGAAAAATCAATAATCGATGTACACTGCTGTTTTGTTTTTGTTTTACGTCACACCTGCTATATGAGCTATGCAGCTCGTTTGTATAGCTTAGACGGATAACTGTAACAATGTACTTTTTCAAAATCGGCACCGGGATGTTTCACCAGCAGTATATAAGAGCCATTAGAAAACACTGTTTATCGCTTCTTGTTCTTAGAGCTGAATTGCTCAGCTCAGATTAAAGTGTCACTTTTGAGCCAAATGGCTCGTGCAGCGGGATGCTTAACATCCTGCAGCACTTTTTTGTACGTACTACGTATTTAGATTAAGTTAGAATAAGCTAGTTATAAAGTAGAGTAAGATACGAAGTAGCAAGAGTACATAATAGGAAGAGTATGACACTCTTCCTATTATGCCTACGGGCGTGCGTCCAATGCGCAGCGCGAAATAGCCCGTTTATGTACGGTTTTGAGGGGGGGTACCCCCCCCTCAACTGAAGACCTCGTACTCAACTGAGGGGGGGTTGACCCACGGCTCAAACTTTACCTGCAACCCACCTCAACCCGCTAACCGCGTCCACCCCTGTTTATACACTATTAGCACAGTGCGGAGTACTGAATGGGTAAACGACTTGGTATGATAGACCAAAAAGTTTGATAAGAAACTTGAGACAATATATAGTATCAAACGTTAATTTTTCCCCACTTGATAAAAAAACTAATGTGCGCTTGGACAAAATTTTCTCTTATTGCTTCTAACCTACTGACCTACGACGTGTATTTCATTATAGCTATGATTGTGGTCAATGCACTGGCGCGTATGTATGTTCGTTAGCCCAAATGGCTTAGTTGGCAGTGAGCTGTGTGTGTATCTATCTACTTAGCGGCTGAATAACACAAAGTAGTCTGCTATTACGTATTACGTGAAGGCGTCTGAAATCAGATTCGGGTTTGTTCACTCTCAAGTGCCATTTCCTGTGGGAATAAACGGACCAGAATCTAGACAAAAAAGCACCAACAGCCAACATGAGTCAAAAATTACAACAGTTTATTAAGAAATAATACATAAACACATAATCAAAACGATTGAGAGCAAGAACCAAGAAAACAAACTATTGCACAACTTTAATCTGAACGGCCGATCAACAACTGTCAATTCTTCATTACAAAATGTAATAAGGATCCAATTAATGAATTAAAAACAAAGAGCCTTTACGTAAATCATTTTATTTCGTTAAGTTAAAGTTACGTAAACCATTGATCTAGTTTCGCAAAATCTTCTTGTACCATGTATTTGATGCGTTGTTTGGGGCTGGCTGAATATTTAAAATAGCACACAGCAACGGGTAAAGGTTTATATTCTGGAATGGTTCTGCAATTTTATACTGTCGTTTAAAGTCCGGTCCATAAGCCACAAAAAAAGAGTGCATTTCCGCATGTCGAGGGTCGTATCCGTGGTTTCCAACAAACGGGCGTGGTAACTTTTCAATGTAGTCCGTGTAGTTCCTGAAAAGTGTACTGTATATTATTTAATCATGAAAACCATCAACTCTTTCAGTATAACCATTCTTTAGTTTTGTTTGTAAAGACCAATTCCTTTACTGGATTAAAGGTTTAATTTTAATCGGACTAAACGGCTTAGAATTTATGCATAAAATGCAATTCAAAAACCACCGGATTAAACAAACTTAATTGCCAGCGCGCTGATTTTTAATAGGTTTGGAGTTCGGACTAAAATTAAGCCGCAGGCTTACTTTGACTCGTTCGTTAGTCCGTTTAGTCCGATTTGTCATTTCAAAACCTCAGATTAAAATAAGTCCAGTCCGTTTATCCGATACAGGAATGGGCCCTTACCTACGGATAGTGCTTAAGACAAGGATCTATAATCTATATTTATCTTCATTCTATTTTAATTTTATATTTTATGTAGGTACAATGAACGTAAAGCTGAAATAGTCTGCGGCGTAAACTCGGCTAGGCAGCGAGCTGGCTGCTGGGATGAGTTTGAGTCGAATGGATCTGGTAACTAATAGGGGTCTCAACACAGCCCAGGAGGGTGATTTTAAAGATTTTTGTGTAAAAAATAGTTAAAATCTTTTCCTTACGATCTCAAGTCTTTCACAGTACGTGCCACAGCCACACTGACATAATGTGCCGATTCACCACTTCTACTGCTGGCCACTCCTTGCATAGACTCCTTTATCAAATCTGACCCCGTGTTACAGTCCTATGTATTCTAAAATTTGCCTATCTTATTACATAAAAAATCTCACGCAAATATCATAGCGTATGGCATATCAGGATTCCAAATCAGCGGTCCAATACGTCTGTTGTTAGCAAAATGCAATTCGGATGGAAAGTCGTGTTTCCAGTAGACAGAATAATTCAATCCATGTTGTAGTTTGGCTTGCTGCAAGGCGTCGTACAACGGCACAAGATCTTGCCCGGAAGCTTTGGGTACAAAATTGTACCACTCGATATTTACACTCTGCAATTACGAAAAAAAGTATTGAAAAACACGTTTTAACTTAAAGTCTGACCAAAAAGTGTATGTATCGAACTTCATTGCTTCATAGCAGCTTAGTCGTTTGAGGTAACCCTCATGATGTATATATCATTCGAAAGCATTTTTAATGGAGATTTTCATGAAATTATTTCAAAAAATTTGAAGTTAAAAATTTTAATTCAAATAAAATCGATTTTTTTCCGCCTAATTACAGGAAACCTAATGTATTAGATATCATTCGATAGCCCATTTCATTCTGCGTCTAACGATATATACAACATCACTATATCATGCACCTGTCAAAAATTATAGATTTTTTTATTTTTGATTTCTTCTATTGAAAAACGGAAATTTTGGCCCGTTTTATTCGCTGTAACTCAGCAAATACTCAACCAAGTCTGACAAATTTTGCATCAATAGACGCGTTGTGACCTCGCGCAGTCTGTGAAAGTAATAAAATTTCAAAATTTGATACTAAATTTTTCAATATTTGTCAGGTTTACAGTCATTTTTCAGCAATTTTTGTTCAAGATTAGATAAAATAATTGTTACCAAAACAAAGTTCAGTTCTTTAGATTTCATTTGATACCAAAAACATGTGCTTTTGATTGGATTGAGCAAAGTTATGTAGCGAAAAGATATAGCTGTTTTCATTACTTGTCAAAAATGAGTGCTTGATGAGCATGTCATGTGTGTGCGTTCAAACATTCTATATAAATAGCGTGTATAAATTTTTGTGGGCGCACACATTACTGTGAATAATGATTTATTTTTTGCATAACTTTGCTCAATCCAATCAAAAGCACATGTTTTTGGTATCAAATGAAAGCTAAAGTACTGAACTTTACTGTGGTAACAGTTATTTTAACTAATCTTGAACAAAAATTGCTGAAAAATGACTGTAAACCTGACAAATATTGAAAAAACTAGTATCAAATTTTGAAATTTTATTACTTTGACAGACTGCGCAAGTCACAACGCGTCTATTGATGCAAAATTTGTCAGATTAGGTTGAGTATATGCCGAGTTACAGCGAACAAAACAAAATAGAAAAATCAAAAATAAAAAAATCTATAATTTTTGACAGGTGCGTGCTATAGTGATGTTATATATATATCGTTAGACGCAGAATGGAATGGGCTATCGAATGATATCTAATACATTAGGTTCCTGTAATTAGGCGGAAAAAAGCGATTTTATTTGAATAAAAATTCTTAACTTCAAATTTTTTGAAATAATTTAATTTCATGAAAATCTTTATTAAAAATGCTTTCGAACGACATATACATTATGGGGGTTACCTCAAACGACTCAGCTGCTATGAAGCAATGAATTTCGATACATACACATTTTGGTCAGACTTTAGTTTCCATTTCCCGTAAAAACAAAATATACTCTGGTAGTTTTATCGTCTGGATCCTTAAGAGAAATTCAGAACTTTAGTATAAAATATATTGCCTGCTTACATTCACAAAAGAGTCGTGCCCACTTTCTATTAAAAAAAGGAGCAGTCATATGCCGGCATAAAGGCTCAACTTTTCTGCAATTTTTTATAACCAAATTATCAAATCTTCAACCAGACTCGGCAAGCGCATGTTCATTTTATTACAATGTCATTCTTAAACTTATTAAACTTTATAAAAATTAGATGACCTATGCCTACAATATTATAGACCAGCTACTTAAATGTTTTCGATTGGTGTCCTAAGCGCCAAATTTAAGGTAGGTTTATAGAAAAACAAAAAATTCTAAAAAATAACCAAAAAGTTCGTCTGGCACCTGGCAGCTTTTGGCTACATTTCAGTTGTCCATTACTCGATAATAAAACACTGAAACTGACAACATATTTTAATGCTGCAAGTACGATAAAAAAACTAATTTTAATTTTATCCATGAAAATTAGCACAAAACAGCGTTGTCTGAAACATTCAGCTTCTCTGTAAACAAACACACGCTTTACACCCTACCTGTCGCTACCCTACCAAGAAGTGGCTTTAAGCTAGGTCTTAATAACGAGCCAACAAAAATGAAAAAACTGGGTTAAACTAAACAGTAGAATAAAGCCCGGTTCATACTTGTCCTTAGGAACACAGGAACAGGGACAAGGACAGACTTCGGCCAGGTCCTGTGAAGAATTGGTAGAAGTGTTCGGCTGATTTTTTGTATACGGTCTGGAAATGCCCTCAGCCATCTGCATGCAAAAAGTTGGCTTATTTAGCCTGGTAGTTTTCTTGGAATTGCTTAAGGACAAAACCATAGGGACAAGGACAAGGACGAGTATGAACCGAGCTTAATTTTGCAAAGTATGTTCATAAAACTCCCTCACCTGCAACAGTTCTTTAGAAATATATTTTTCCATGTTATATATAGTTTGAGGGACACGCATATTGGTAAAACCGTGATCTGACAGAAAAATAACGTTTAGTCGATTCGCCAGTCCGACCTCCTGAATTCGTCTGCTAATGAATCCAGCCATGATATCCAATTGACGGATGGTTTCGCGAACTTTATCTCCGTAGATATCGCTCTTGTGCTCGATTTTGTCAGGCTGTGGAATGTAGTAAAACGCTGAAATAACAATCTTGAATGTGTCACCTATTCCATTTTAGCACCAAGAGCACATTTTGTCACGTATATAAACTAAAAAAGGACTTAGTAAATCTGTTGGATGGACTGAAGCTGACTTACAAGACAGTGGTAGTGTCGCCAAAGCAGTGCAGTAGAGCTTCTTGCATTGAAACGTCACGTTCCTTAAGAAACTTGAGAAACAAGGCTGTGACGCACAAAGTGAGCCCCCCCCCCCCTGAGCTACAATTTCCTTGGCTCAAGCGCCGTCGTTGAACAAACAGTATTACACTAAAAATCTGGGTTCGTTTTTCTTTACATTTTCAAGTACGTTTCTAGATTTTTACAATATTCATCATTATTGCTGTGACTGAAATGAAACCTCCACAAAATTTCTAACGACAATAACTGAACAGCTACATACAACGGCATTTGCATATAAATTTTTGTCATAAACGACAACGAAATAATGTGCTTTCAGTAGTTTCATATGTATAATGTGAAAACAAACTAAAAAATTTGAAACAAATTTTTCCAATATAATTAGGTTTTGAATTTGTTAAACTTTAAACTGGTTTCGCGACACTAGTCTTCTGAAGATTAGCTTAAAGCTATTCAGCCCTGGCTTAGATTTCATTAATGATTTCATTAATCTAGTCAAGTATGCTGGACCAATAAAGATCAGTTCAGTTGGCGCTTAAAAATCAGTCCACTTGTGGAGGTAACCTTGTAAAACAACCTTCGTATTAAAACACCACTTATTTTTCAGAACAAAAACCCACCTAAATTCACACTAACATCCGGATTAGTGAACCACGAGAGCACTTCATTGAAATCTGCTTTGAATGATTCCAGCGGTCCAAAAACATCATTAAAATGTTTGGCAATTTTTGGCGTTGGCTTATCATTAAAATGAGCATCACAAGAGGGCCAGTAAAGGCAGGCGGAGCAACGTCCCTCACCAGCCCCATCGTTAAGCTGCCACACTGGATGCCCCGTATACCATTTGGATTCCAACGTTTGGTTTAATAGCTGAAAAAATAATGTAAAAAGAAAATAGAATACAAAAAAACGTGAACTTGAAGTTAACTAAACAAAAGTTTTTTCTATCTAAACCACTGTCTTTGTTGCAACCTGTGAAAAACCTTAGATCAGCTGTAGTAAACGCATCAGTGTATATAATATTACGACTTTTGGCCAAATACTAGAAAAAATCAAAACTTAAAATCTAAGATTGAAAAATTTATTTTGGCCAACAAGTGTCAAAATAGCTACTTCTGGCTACGGAAGTGTAAAAATTGCTTCCGTTTAGAAAAAGAGGAGGGATCTACTTTTCACTAGGCTGGGTCTACTTTTCACTAGGCTCGGGAGACTGGGTGGGGGCATCTAAAATGTTGCGCTGTTACATGTCTGTTTACTCTAGTAACGACAAAAAACCTACGTTGTATCCAAGCAAATCATAGTACGCAAAGGCAAACCTGAGTATCGTTTCTCCAGCCAAAATAATTAAATTCTTCTCCAAAATCGTGAAAGTTGTTAGCGTAGATCCCATGCGTTTCCACATGCAAACCGGTAGAGACAGACACGAAATTCGGCAAAGTGCTAGACGGGAACTGAGTGACCATGCCTGAAACAGGAGTTTGGCAGCTCTTGCATTATCTGGGCAACAATATATATCAGCAACGTCCCAATTAATAGCTTACAGCCGTAACCAAACTACTAGTTGCCTGCACAAATTCAGATTAGCTCTTTTTGAACCTGTGCTGAAGCTAAACGCCAGTTAAATAGAAAATTTAAATCCCCGCTAAATCTCATCTAAACCGCAATTTTCACCATACATGGGGGTGTGGAGTTTGGTGGGGGTTTTCAGCCCCCCCCCCCCCAGAAAGGTGCTTCTATAATACAGACCATAATTCAGAGTCTAGCAGCGTTGAAGCAAAATACCTAAATCTTCAAACATTCACTTTGCAACCCAGACATACGGCTATAATAATATATCTTATGCTTCTAACATTATTTTCCGCTGATCAATGATTAATGTCACAAAGTTCAACCAAGGCAATTTATGAGGTGCATACTGCGCTGATTAAAAAATTGCAAATAATATTGTCACTCGATACTGAGAGGTAACAGGTTATCCTCTTATTGCTGTTTATTCACAAAAACTCGTCGGCGCCATTTTTGCAAAATTGATGACTTGAAATTTTTCAATGTTTGGTAGGTAAAAGTCGCCCGTGTTCAAAACATATGCAAATTGCAAACTCGCATTCAGTATAGTTAACCAACAGTAGGCTATAACCTATCCAGCCAATCAACAACTACACTTGCGCAGCACGTGACTTGAATATCGTCGTACGAGAGGAAATACATAGAAGTCCACTTTTTTGAGTTTTTGAGTTGACATACTGTCCGCACGGTGTCAAAGCACATTTTTATTTTTTATATATTATAATAACCGACCTTCAGTGGCCCAGACGCCATTGTTGGCGATTCGGTACAGATTAGGAGTGTTGTAAGAGGTGATGAAATCATAGCGCAATCCGTCCAAACCGACCACAAGCAGCAAAGGCAGACCGGAATTATTGCAATTCTGCCTGGCAACTGCCGCACGGAAAGACAGTGCTGCAGTTGTGATTAGCAACCTAAAAAAGTCTCGAATACGCATCTATAAAACAAAATCAGCAGAAATATTACACATTTGATACAGACGAAAATAACAGAAAAAAACCTAATCATTCATTTCCTAAATATTTCACAAAAATAAATTATATACAATAAAAAAATAAATATTTCACAAACCCAAACGCGACTATCAGTTAAGGG
>JASANF010019285.1:0-29315 GCA_030248245.1 Trissonchulus sp. WLG1_4 | reverse complement strand
TTCCAAGGCTCTATACAGGACATTTTCAACCTTTAGCAGTAACAGTAAAATTATAATTAACACAAAATTTTTACTTTTAGATCAAGTGCTCATTTTGCCCCAACAAGTATTCTCGACGTGACCATTGGCTGCGGCATATGAGAGCAGCGCACCCAGATTCCACAGAACGTTCCAAGAAACCAGTGCCAACCCCATCCACGGTTGGTATATACTTGCGATTTTCACGCACTAGTTCACGTTAGACGGTCAGTTGCGTGTATCCTAAGATGGAAGGCTAAATGAAGGCAATGTATTCATGTCTTGAAAAGATTCTTTAACTCACGTAGTTTTGCACAGAGTTGATTTATCCGTTTCAGAAGAAGACCAAGACTCATCAGTGCCCCGTTTGTGATGTCGTTTTCACCAGCGACTACAACCTGAGAAGACACATTGAAACGGTTCACCAGCAGCGTAAAGACTACAAGTGTGTTGTCTGTGAGAAGGTCTTTCCCCGCCGAATGCGTCTGCGATGCCACCAACGAAAACACCACACTGCTAATTATCATAAAGTAAGTAGTCGATAGTTAATATCGCTAAGGACATACGTTTTAGTTGAGTGGATATCGAATGGGTTGAAACTGTGGTGGACAGGGATACATGGAGTTGAGTACCTAATTTCCAATCATGTGATTGATATTGATAGTAGTTACCGAAAAGAAAATTATTACCGTAGTCTATTATTTTTTGTTTGTTGTAGGTTTCGACTGGATTCAGAAGCAAGTTACGATGCCTTGTGTGCCTGCAAAAGTTTTCGAGGCGTTCTAATTTGACGCGACACATGAAGGAAAACCACGCCGTCCAACTGCTACGCTGTGAACAGTGCGAAAAGGTCTTCAATCGACCTAAAAATTTGCAGCGTCACATCAATTACTACCACCAAAACCCCGGACCCAGCAAAGCAGCGACATCAAGGCCACCTTCAAGCCCTTCTCCACCATCAAGCCCACTCCAGCCCTCAATGGACGTCGTTGACCCTCCTGCCGATGCAATTACTCACCCGTCAAGTCCAGTCCAGCCCCAAACAGGCACCATTGAACGAACCGCCGACGCAGTTATTGATGTGGAAGTTGACGCTTTAATACAGAAACACTGGACGCAAATTCGCACCCATCATCACCGGAGTAAAAAGTTGCAAGACCGTTTTAACTTTCAGCTGGACGGTGCCAATGCGCAACAGATGAAAGACTGTTTTAACGATGTCTATCAGAAGCAAACCACGGCTGGAAAATGGAACTACGCATTCGGATTTGTGCTGCGCGATACTGATACAGATGAACTCAAGTATTATTACGCAAGCAATAATACGAAGGTTCTGGCGAAACCACAGCTAGTTAGTGACTGCGCTACTTTCGATGCGTTGATGGGGCAATTTAATACGGTAGACCCACTGGAATGGGCTCGTCAACAGCGACCATCATCTAGTCATGTTGTGGAACAACTGACTAATATGACAGTATATGTTAGCAAATTGCTACGCTTTCCAGTTGGTAGCCCCGTTGATTTACCGCAGCATGTTAAAAATCACAAAGCTATTGCTGCAATGACTCGTGATCACCATGGCAATTTATACGAAGACAGACTGTGCTTCTTTCGTTGCATCTCAAAGCATCGAGAGGTAGCAGGTCGAAGTGTGGACCGATTCGCACACCTTTACTATCGCCAGTGGTGCAATCACAAAGACATTGACTGCGAGGAACCGTTTCCTGGGGTAACACTGAAAGATCTGGATGAGTTGGAGGAACTGTTTAAAATTAACGTCTATGTCTATGAGCTGTTGCAGAATGGACAAGGTGAAGAAACGGAAGCCACCCAGCAGATTAACGAAAATGATATGGAAACGGACGAAACCCAACAAGATCAGTTCGACGAAATTGACATAGAAACTGACCAGGAACAGCAACCAACGAGTATCGACCCATGCACCAGTACTAATGAGCGACCATCGAAACGCCCCCGTCTCCAGGAACTATTGAACTCTGTTCCTGACCCCCAGTTTATACCAACGCTGGTTTATGAACAATCCGAACCTGAAGAAAGTGATGAGGAAGAAATGTATGTAGACGCACCGCGGCCACGTAACCCGTTTATTAACGACGAGGCTGATACAAGTGAGGATGATGAAACATACAACGACGCAACAGAACATGATGAACTGCTAGAAGAACTACACCCGGAGACAGAGGACATTGTGACGTTTGACCCGGTCGAAGAGGCAAACACAAACGAGGTTGAAATCGATGACAGACTTCCTGTTGGGTCGACATTTGCGCACTTGTTGCGAGAACCCCAACTTCGATTTCCAACGACAGTTTATCTGAACCTGTACAGGGACCACTTCTCGCTGATCACAGATATTGAACAATATGCGAAAAAGTGGCATTGCGTCAAGTGCAGCAGACTATTTTACCATCGTGGACATTATAATAAACATGTCAGCATTTGCAAAGGCGCGACAACTAAGTATATATACCCTGGTGGTGGGTGGGGTCTTCCACCTACAGTACACGAAGAGCTGCAAGCAGAAGGATATGCTATTCCACCGACAGTTTTCTACCCATACCGTATTACTTATGACTTTGAGGCCATGTTTGAAGTGTTTGAGCAGTCCAGTCCATCCGGAAAGCTGCACTTCACTAACAAACTACTTCCAGTTTCAGCCAGTGCGGCTTCCAACGTTCCAAATTTTACTGATGCCAAGTTTTTCCTATCAAAAGGTGATGCTTTTGAAATGGTCGGAGAACTGTTGAACTATTTTGAAACCGTCAGCGCTGCTGCAAAGGAAATAATGCTGCAGGAATATGGTGCAATCTACAATTCACTGAAAGATCACGTCAAAACCCACAAGCAGCACAAAGCAAACTATTCCAAACTGCTGAACGAACAAGCTTCGACCCAGATACTCGATGAGGCCAAAGGACGTGTGATGGAGACGAAGCGCTGGGTCAAGTTATACCACCGATTCGATCGATGGGTCAGCCAGATTCCAGTCCTCGGGTTCAATTCGGCCAAATTTGACCTTAATTTGGTCAAAAAGTACTTGGTTCCGCAGCTTATTGGTCGGGAAAGACACTGCACAGCTATCAAGAGAGGCAACTCTTACATGAGCATCAGTACCTCTCACTTTCAACTGATCGATATCACCAACTACCTAGCCCCTGGAACTAGCTACGAGAAATGGCTAAAGTCCTTCGAAGTCAGTCAGCAGAAGGGTTACTGGCCGTACGAATGGTTGACATCGCTGGATAAACTACAGCAAGACTATCTGCCCAGCCACGATGAGTTCTATTCAAAGCTGAAACAGAAAAATATAAGTGAAGAAGAGTACGCTGCAGTCCAACAGATTTGGCAGGATCAGCAGTTCCAAAGCATGAAAGAAATGCTGGAATGGTACAACAATTTGGATGTGGTGCCATTCATGGAAGCTGTGGAAAAAATGTGGACCCACTTCAAAGACCTTAACATAGATATATTCAAGCAGGCGATATCTCTACCAGGAGTTGCAATGTGGAACCTATGGAACCGAACTCCACACCACGCCATCTTTACTCTATGGAACGAGAAGAATGCGCCCTGGCAACATCTGATGCGCGATAACATCGTTGGTGGACCCTCCATAGTTTTTCATCGCTATCACGAGGTTGGAAAGACCACAATTCGCGGAGGAAAGCCTGTAAGGAAGGTTGTGGGCTATGACGCCAACAGCCTGTACCTTTGGTCTACGTGCAAAGAAATGCCAGTTGGTATTTATGCTACGTGGGCACCAGTGACCGACAACGACACAGGAGTGGAAGTTACTGTGAACCCTCCTGAAAACGATAACAACTGGGACGCTGCCATGAACAGATGGAAACGCACGGTCGAGTCCAACATGGACAAGGAATTTAAAATGACGTTAGGGTACAGCTATGCCCAAAAAGAATTCTGGTGGCTGGAATACCAACGATCAAGGCTGGGACCTATGCGCATTCGCCACAGATTCAACGGCGGCCAGAAGGTTTTCTACTGTGGAACATCTCGATATCCAGTGGACGGGTTCATAGCTCATCATCCGCTGTTCCACAAGCCTGTGGTATTGCAGTTTCACGGCTGCTATTTCCACGGACACGATTGCCATCTGACACGCCAAATGGACCCTCAACTGAAACAGCAACGGGCCGAAGAAACGAAGAAAATGGAAGACTTTTTTGCAACCCAAAACGTGCACTACATCAGCTGTTATGAGTGCGATTTCAACAAAATTATGCGGAAAAACAGACCATCAGACCGCTATAAATTCCGCACAAGGCCAAGTGTCCCACTGACGGCCAAGGAACTACTGGAAAGAATCGAACAACGCGAATTCTTTGGAATTATTAAATGCGATATCCAGGTTCCATGGTTTGATAAAGAACAGCGAGAGCTGTTCGAAGAACTTCCACCGATTTTCAAGAACACGGAAATATCAATCAACGACATCGGCGATACCATGAAACAGTTTGCGGTGGACAATAATTTGCTCAAACAGCCACGCCGCAGTCTGATTTCAAGCTATCACGGAACAAAAACTCTATTAGCCACACCACTGCTCGAGTGGTACCTGGAACAGGGTCTTGTGGTCACGCGAATCTACCAAGCTGTCCAATACCACGAGATGGACGTGTACAAGGACTTGAAAACTGAAATTGCCGATCATCGACGGCAAGCGGACGCAGACCCCTCTCAGAAAATTAAGGGCGAGTTGTGGAAATTGGTGGGCAATTCCTACTATGGTCGAGCGTGCATGGACTTGGAGAAGCACAAAGACATTTCGTTTGTTGCTGAACGCGATGCAGCTCAATCCATCAACGACCCCCGTTTCAATGACCTGGAGGAAATCACTGAAGGCTTTTACGAACTAACAATGGAAAAGTCCAAAATTGTATTCAACCTACCCCTGGGGCCGGTTTCATAAAAAGTATATTAGTACATATTAGTACTAATATACAACTAATAACTAATTATTAGTTCATTAGTTACAATATTAGCGTTGCATAACTAATGAACTAATGACTAATTATTATTCATTATTCATTAGTGCATTAGTTTCTAATTATTAGCACTAATGAACGTTCCAGTTTCATAAAATTACTAATGAATGTTCATTAGTCGCTAATT
Organism: Trissonchulus sp. WLG1_4; assembly: GCA_030248245.1. Classification (NCBI taxonomy): domain Eukaryota; kingdom Metazoa; phylum Nematoda; class Enoplea; order Enoplida; family Ironidae; genus Trissonchulus; species Trissonchulus sp. WLG1_4. The sequence goes on along the minus strand of JASANF010019285.1, from coordinate 24,143 downwards.
ACTAATATATTAGTATTAGGTGATCTGCGACCAATGAATGATTCATTAGTGAAGGTTTTGAGCTTGTTTTGACCACTTTTTGGTTACAATACAACTAAGTAGTGTTAAAATCACTCAAATGTTTGCTTGGTATGTTTATAAGGAGAGTAAGTTACTCTAAAAACCATGTATTGGCGCTTGTCAAAAAGTATCTCCTCCTTAAGAGAGGTGATGTTTCATTCAATGAGTATGTAATTCGTCGTAATATAAATGCAGCAGCGCTCACGGAATAAGATGCAGGGATGCATATTGCTTCTCGTGCTGTCGATTTTTGGACATAGTTTATCGGATATTTGTAATCCATAATAGGCTGACGGATAAGGATCCTATCTAAAACTTAAACCTAAGCTCACACAATGATTAGAAAGCGTCGTATCATAGCGTGCCACATGGAGCACCGTCATGTAGAGGTGTCCACGTTCGGAAAGTCAAAATTGCGGTTTTTGAATTCCGTTATTTTTTCACATTTGATATACTCATAGAAAATCCAGGGCAAAAAAGGTAGACCATTATTTATGACATAGTTATTGCTGTAATTTTAACACAAAAACAACATATTCGCATAAATAGTTGCTAATGCACCGACATGCAAATGCATAGGTTTTTATGAAAAATAAGAACAAGGAACAGAAACCTAGGATGTCGCACTACCAACAGCAAACTGTTGTGACCGATGTTCAATTTAACGAAAAGTCTCTTTTGAAAGTTTAGCAGAACACAATGAATAAATTTTTAATTTTGGCTACTAGTGAAAGTGTTCCGACTGGCCCAACAGGTTTACGGAGTGCACGTGACGAGTTGTTCTTGATGGGTACTGAAAAATTGCAAGTGCAACTCACATTAATGGAAGTGACAAACAAACAACGAATGATAAAACAACAAGCTAAGTTTTCGGCAAAATAATTCAGTGAGCCTCGAGCAGTAACTTTTAAGAACATACATTGGCCAGAGGCCATCGTAAACCTGTTGAGCAGCTAATGTAAAATCTCAGCCAAAAGCTTCAGCAACTTGCGTAGTTATTATTAAGTGAAGTTTCATTAGTTACTGAAAATATCTACACATGACTTCTATGGATTTGGGTTGTCCAGTTGTTAGTATCGCAGATTCGCAACCATAAGAGGCCAATGTAAACCTGTAAACCTACAGAATAAGTGCCTTAAAAAGCGAATCTTTTTACAGCAACTTAAACTGCAAAATCTGAGACAAATTTCGGCAATTAGAAGTGTTTAGTAAGTTATAGGTAGGTTGTTTAATATTAACTGACATTAAATAACTAAAACTCATCTTTACGGATGGAATGATTACGTGTAGTCAAGCATAATCACCATTCTCCTGTAACATGTGTGTGCCCTCTGTGGTCGAGTTGTTAGTTTCGTAGATTTGCAACCATGGCGTTACCGGTTCGAATCCTAGAAGACGACTTTATGTCAGCCTTTTGTATTTTCAATTTACGCTCACACAACCATGAAAGTAGCAACTCGGTGAGTTATAAGGCGTTTTCATATGACAGATGCGAAGCTACGCTAGAAGACGTGTAAAACACTCCGCACTTTGCCACTTTAACGTTAACACTGCCCTAGGATTCCAAAATCAAAATTAAGGACCTGTTGGGCAAGGACCTGTTGGGCTGTGGCCCAACAGGAAAAACATACTCCGTACATTAACACTTTAACGCTAGAACAGTGGTAAGATATGTACCAGAATCAAAATTAAAGCCTGTTGGGCTGTGGCCCAACAGGAATAAACACTGTTTTTCTCTACCAAAATATATTAACACGGCATTTTTAAGCACATATAACGAACTTATTTTACATTGACATTCATAACTATTACGATATCTTTTTCACCGTCTTCAACCTGTACCGAAACCTCTTTAAAACTACACATTTAAAAAGAGGGGTCTCTGAGCTTTCAAATGATGTATTGCAATCAGTAAATGGTGATGGCAGTCCAAAGCTACTAGCGAAAACGTGAGGTCGTCGCAGCTGCGATGTGAGCTATTTATTCATTAGTACTAATAATTAGTACTAATGAATCTGATAACTAATAATTGAGCGATAAAAAATTATATGAAACGCTCATTATTAGAACTAATGGAAAAACCACTAATTACTAATTATTAGTAATTAGTAATTAGTAATTCTTTATGAAACCGGGCCCTGGTCATAGCCTTCTTTGTCTACAGCTACGCAAAATTAAAAATGCTTGACTTTTACGCCTTTCTGAACACCTATGTCGGCAAAGAAAATTTCCAACTGATCGAAATGGACACCGACTCTTTTTACTTCGCAATTTCTGCCGATACCCTCGACGCCGCCGTCATTCCTGAATACAAAGACGACTATGACGCCGACAAAAAGAAGTATATAGCTACCAGTGAGCATGACCAGCGAACGCCAGGTCTCTTCAAACTAGAGTGGGAAGGCGACGGAATGATTGCTCTCTGCAGCAAAACGTACTATGGCTGGTGTAATGACCCAGAGTCCAACGAAGAGACTAATGTCAAGTGTTCCACCAAAGGCTTGTCAAAATCTACCAACAAAATGACCAAAGAAAAATTTCTCAGAACGTTGGTAGATCAAATAACCCAGGGTGGCACGAATCATGGATTCATGGTGAAGCGTAGCGAACTGCTTCAGTACGAACAACGACGAAATTGCCTAACATATTTATACCCCAAGCGTATCGTTGACAGTGACAATGTTAGCACCAAACCCCTGTTATTGTAATTGTATTGTTATATCTTGGTCATAATTGGTTAGTTGTTTTAAAACGAAACACTAAAATTAACGCATAAATTATATGTAAGGTGTGATAATTAACAGTTTTACTAACCAATTCTGCACCTTTTTTGTGTAATATTTTATGTGTTTGAGTCGTTTGTGTGCTTATGTGCGTATGCTAGTTATTATATATACTTGTTTGTTATGATATGATATGATTGTGGTGTTTATTATTAGACGTCTGACCGAACGATTTTAACAACAGTCTGAAAACGGATAACTATTTTTGTACCAGATTTTAAATTTATTTTCTTAGGGCCTTTTCATAAAAAGATTAAAAATATTAAAATTAATCAGCGATATTAAAAATATTAAAAGTGTTTAATCACGTTTTCATAAAATCAAGATTAAAAATTCACGCTGCAATCAAACTATGAATTTTTAATATTTTTAATCTTCACAGCTGCAACTGAATTTTAATGTCGTTTTCATAAAAAGATTTATTTTAATCTTCGATTTTTAATCTTTTTATGAAAAGGCCCTTAAAACAATAGGCTAGTGCATTTTTGTTCGTACATGTCTGGGCTACTAACCGTTCATACTTAAGCTTTACCGTATGTGTATGTTTACACTTGCGCACTTGCGTATACGTTGAAGTTTTGGATGAAGCGTATTACACTGTTCTGTGGACGCAGCTGTCCTGCTTCTTTTCCAATGATTTCTATAGTGATACAGTTGATATTCTAAAATCTAAATAGCTTTACTGAAATTTTCACGTTCATAGTAAAAAACAAACTAGTATTGCGGTAGAACAAAAAAATTGAGACGGTTTAATTGAGACGATTTAATTGAGGTTTAATTGAGACGGTTTAAAAAAATTTAGACGATGAATTTTTTAACAACAGATTATTTTATTCATTATGAGTTCACTGTACATGCCGAGCTAACTTTTTATTAATTTACTAAATATAATATTGCATTTTATTCCATTTTGCTTTTAGAAGTTTACAAGTACGCAGAAGAGGCTGAAGTCGCCGTCGTTGATGTCCTACACAAAGCCGCGCAGTGTCCTACACCACTGATGCCAGAAACCATGGTGCAGAAGTTCTTGCACTCGTCGGACTGCAAACCTCCCATGATGACGTTTGAAGAGGAAACGGAGTTTGAGCAGGTCGTCAGGGAAGGTGTAACTGCCCAATTCAACGAGGACTGGCGACTTCGGACCAACGCTGGTGCCAATCTGCTTTTGCTAAACTTTGACGAAGTGCAGAAGCTGTTCACACACGTAATGCACGCCAATTGCTATGGTTGTGCTTGGGACCAGCCTAACCAATTAAGCCACGCCTGCCTAACCCACGATCGATTCATAGATGTACAGGTTGAAAAAGTGAAAGAAATTCTTGGAATTACTGACCCGGACATTGACGGACTGTTTGTTTACATTGTCAAGCATTAGTTATTGTTTGTTTTGTGCATTTGACTAGTTTACTTTGTATATACTGCAAATAAACACAAAACAAAAATGTACAGTTTTTTATTTAATATACAACATATACTATACATATTATTCATCAGCATTGCTGACAACAGAGAAATTGTCTACGAAGTTCAAAAACCATATGTTTTGAACAGCAGCGAGCAACTGCGTATTCTAAATTAGCGTGATGTTCACAAGCAGACAAGGGGTAATTATCATTCAAGCACTGAATGATAATGTTCAAGTCTGTTGCTGCGACCACACAATGAAGTGAACCAACTGCTTCTTGAACCCATCTCTTCTGTTTCTCGTCTGCTGTGACGATGTAGTTTGGATTAATTTTGGTGACAGTTTCTGAAAGTTGCCTCATGACGTACGTAAAACAGTTCATCTTTATTGTGTGGTCCCATCGCAACCCCTTCTGATCAAGTTGATTTTTAACAATTGTTTGCTCGCTGCTGTTGAGAATATCCAAATCAAATGGTGCACCAATGGGAAAGTGTTCAATTTGGTCACATTTTCCTGCAGGTTGCCATAGCATGGTTAATTCTAGTGGAACTGATCCGTAGGTATAGATGTTAATGTGGTTTATACTAACGTAAATTGCATCGGTAATAGTTGTTGTAGCGTCAGATAAGTTTAGCGTAGTAGCAAAACGAAATGATAAATCGTCCATAATTTCTGAAAACAACAAAATAAAATAACAATATAGATATAGTGCGAAAGTTTACTCGAAGTCATTAGTATCGAAGCTCTCGTAATACACGGCTCTTAGCTGATACGCGCGGTGCATAGAGCAGAAACGGGCCACGTCGATTGGTTGAATAGCGTGATCACCGCAGCATAAGAAGGGGAACATGTCCGGAATTTGGGGAAACGCGGGAACACCCAGGGTGGTTGCGTCGAGGACATTCAAATAGAGACGACGATCGTCCAAAGCGCGTTGTAGCAGCACCCTTTGTGCTGTCCCCTTGGTGATCACAAATCGGGGGTGAATTTCTTGGAGGATGTTCACGATTTCGGCTAGTGCTTCGGTTTTGGTCAGAAGGTGTGAGGAAGTGTCCCAGGTCAGGCCATTTCGTTCGGTGGTGAAATTTATGGTTGCTTGCTGCCTATCGTTCAGTTGGTTCAATGGAACAGGGGCCTGAATGAAGTGATGGCGGTACTGGTCAACGCCCCCAATGGGTTTCCACAACACGGTAAACTCTAGTGGAACGTCGCCAAGCCTTGGCACACCAATAGAGGTAACGGTGACAAACACAAGCGGACACATTTTAAGCTATATGTAAGTTTATCTTGTAGAATTAAACAAGTCAAAAATAAAACCAAAGCGAACTTGTATCAGATTAAATATATAAAAAATTTCAAATGTTTAACTATAACTGACTGACAGATGGAAAGGAAAAAAAATGCGCCTCAGGCACTATTATTCAAAATTGAAAAAAAATTACCATAGAACATTAAACACCAGATGGCGAAGCGTGGTTTAGCTATCTATGTCAATGATTCAAATTTGAAAATGATTAATTAGCATGGAACATTAGACGCCAGATGGCGAAGCGTGCTTTAGCAATCTAGGTCATTTAAAATTTCAAATTCAAATTTGAAAATGATTTATTGTTTTTTATAGTGAGAAGAACACCGTTAAAACTAGTTTTAACTGGTTTGAAAATTTTGAAATTATTTGAATTTGAAAATTGAATTTGAAAGATGAAAATTGATATTACCTTATGACGATGAAGTTTGTCACTAAAATTACTGTTACTAAAACAGACTACACTGATTAACACAATAATGAATAATATGCTAAATAAACAGCTACGTAGTGTCCATTGGTACAGTAGCTTCAATTATATCTGTTGTTGAGTCAATATCCATTGGTTCTAGTTCATCCATATATGTTCCATAGAACGCATCAAGCTTTTCTTTCAGTTTATTCCAATTCATTTCGTTATAATATACAGGAACCACGATCAGTTCACGAACTCGTGGGGCATAAATAACTAAATGAGCTTCCTTTAATCCAGTTATAGCCAACTGACCCAATATCTGCGAATAATACTTGTGTTCTTTTTTTAGTTGTAATCCATTGCTTGTTTTTTTACAATAAAAAGTATTTCCGCGATCGTTAATTATCTGCTGTATGCTTCTCGGTATTAAAAATGTATCGTAGAGGCATTTAACTTCAAGTAACCACGGCTGTTGAAGTTTGTCGTTGGCGTTGTAGACGATTCCATCCGGAGATGCACCCAAATGAGGAGACGATTGTGGAATACATAACCCGACATTGGCAACAATGGCATCGAAGTTGAAGTTATCCTTTAGATATTGAACATAAGCAAGCTTAGCGTTAGCTTCTTCCTGTATCCCAACTTGGCATGCTGGTGGTAAATTAGAGAGCTTCCTTGATTCACGAATTTCGTTCGCTAATTTAATGGACGCTTCACTGGTCTTAGTCAAAGATACTCTTCCGAATTGCGACGCCGTTAGCCGCCCTTTTCTGTATTTCCACCAATCATCACACAAACGCTGAGAGCTAGTTTGCAACACAACTGACTTGTACAGCGGATTAGACATAACTGGCGTTAGTCAACGTGAGAACATTCTTTAAAGCAGAGTAAGATTAGTTCGGCATTAATGCCTTAACGACAGCACCACGAGAAGGTTCTCTGCCACCACTGTCGTACTATGCATACTTTTTGTTTTTTTTCTATTTTTTTTCTGTATGCATAGATTTTTTTTTTACATTTTTTGTAATATTTACAATATCATACATTTATAAGTCTGTACAATCAGTCAATATTTACACCAGTTCACTACGAACACGCATCAGCATTTCTCCAAGGACGTTCTTGCCTAGCCAATTGTTAGGATCATCAGCATTTTTGTCGTCAATAGCAAGTCCAATTCCAAAGAACGCGTCGTATTTGGAAGCTTCAGCAAGGGTTGCTGTGCCAGTGTTCAGTAGTGCCAATCGAGCTGCCGGGCTTTGGTTAAACTTTTCTCGCAGTGCTCGAAGCATGACATCCGGACCAATAAGCCGCCATTCTTCAATGTTGAAGTTAGGAATTTGTCGTCCAAGTTCCTTGCAACGTTTCGGAGATACGCATTTAATAATTTCTACATAAATATCCGTGGCCTTGAAGTGTAAGGCTTTTTGAGCCTGGTAGTACTGTTCCACAGTAGAATACTTCTGCCCGCAGACGTAGAATGGGCACCTGTAGAAGTTAGAAAAAACGGACCATCCAGTGTGAAACAATAAAATGTTTCCGTTAGCAGATTCAACCAACCGCTCGAAACGATTCATTTTGGCAGACTGATGAAATGGTAACAAAGTCACAGTTTTTATAGTAGTGAACAACCAATCAGCAACGCAGTTTTAAAACAACCAATCAGCAACACAGTTTTATAACAACCAATCAATTATAGAGCAAGGCACGACATTTCATTAGACATTACACAAAATTCAAATATACATTGAACTGGCCATAGTCGATAACCTAGGTATAGACACCAAGATTATGTGATTTGGACACGTATTTGCAAAGTTAGACATTCGACCAATCACTCGCGGGTCATAGGTCGCGAGATATGACCTCGGGACCAGTGTCATTGAAGTGGGCATGGTCGATTACATAGGTATAGACACCAAAATTAGGTAAATCGGACACGTATAAGCAAAGTTAGACAATCGACCAATCAGCCGCGGGTCATAGGTCGCGAGATAGGACCTCGGGACTAGTGTCATTGAACAGGCCAGGGTCGATTACATAGGTATAGACGCCGAGATCAAGTGATTCGGCCAAGTATTAGCCGAGAAACAAGGTGTCCCAAAAGCGGGAGCAAATTCCCCCCCCCCACCACAAACCAGTTTAAACCGGTTTTCGTAAAGCGTCCAAAAATGGGGAGCAAATTCCCCCCCCCCCCACCACAAACCAGTTTAAACCGGTTTTCGTAAAGCGTCCAAAAATGGGGAGCAAATTCCCCCCCCCCACCCACAAACCGGTTTAAACTGGTTTGTGGGGGAGGGGGGGGGAGGGGGGGGGAGGGTTGCTCCCCATTTTTTGACTCCCAAAGGAGCACAATCTGTCGCCCCTATACTACTGCCAAGAAATCGAAAATTTTCCCTATTTTTTTCTGGGGGCTGCCGCCCCCAGACACCTGCAGCCTTGTGGTTTAGTAATCTTGCGTTTGTAAGGCGTTTTACGAGTGTTAAAATTGCTAAAAAGTGCATTTTAACCCATTACAAAAAATCTAAAAGTCATCCCCCCCCCCGAAACTTTTTTCTGGGTACGCCACTGGGGGCGTCCCTTTTTGCCCCAAAAAACACTGTCACACTCCACCCCGGGGCACTATACATAGTATTTATATATTTATCTATACGTAGTGTTTTATTTTTCTGGATCTATAAAATCTCAGAAAACTTTGCTTGACAAATGCCAACTATTCGGTATTCGGTATTCGGTTTTCGGCCGTAAACGAAAAACCGAATATTCGATATTCGGTGAAATTTTTTTCGGTCCCATCCCTAGTTATATACCTAAGCTTATGTAAGCTTGTCATGTAACATGTCAAGTGAGTGCCAGCCAGCGCATATGTTAAAGCACATGTTTAGTCTATTTTATGAAAACGATTTTTGATTAAAAATTCACGCTGGAATCAAACTATAAATTTTTAATATTTTTAATCTTCAGAGCTGCAACTGAATTTTAATGTCGTCTTCATAAAAAATTTATTTTAATCTTCCATTTTTAATCATTTGATGAAAAGCCCCTAAGAATAGGAGATTGAGTGCACTCACCCGTAGTCAGCAAGTCTAAACGGCTGAGCTGAACTAACACGACACCCCAGCGACACGGGCTCTTTTTGGCTCGTCTGCTTTCTGTGCATCAGATACAGCGGATAACGTAGTTTAATTCTAGTATTCAACTATGGCAGGCGCACAGTTACTTGATTGCACAGGCGCACATTAATTGCCAATGACTTAATTTCTGACCTAATGTGCGATCTATATACTTGTTTCCTGTGAACCCATAGCTGTGGGACACAGCAATTGGGAGAGGAAGTGATGAACAATAATAATATTTTCTATTATTTTAATAATTAATGTATGATACGTAATAATGTAATGTTATGGTGAAATTATTCTTATCACTTAAAAGTATGTGTAATATAGTGTTTACCTACATTCTGAAAGCTTCCGTTAGCGACTTCTTGTCGCCGAATTTGTGTCGCCATGTTAAGCAATATCTCTTCTTTTCAAAAATTGCAAGCTGCTATTTAACCCTTTACAATTTCTACAAAAGTCAGTCTGCTACTAACTTCCAACTAGGTGGTTGCCACCAACCTTTTAGCCTTGCTCTTTTTTCCGTAACTTTGCTAATGACAGCTGTTTGCCTTGCTTAATATCTGCCGTGAATTAATACTATATAGCGTATTGTCAGTGCATTTCTACAGTAGGAAGATAGCTATACGGTAGATGCCGACTTACACATTACACAGGAATACCTATATCAAGATTACATAATAGCGTCTCACTCTATATAGAAGAAGAGTGAGACACTCTCCAGCCTGCCGTGCACGTGCTCCAATCATAAAACGGGAAGGGATAAAGGTTAATAACTCATTATTTATTCATAGTCTGCTTGTAAAAACATAAAAAAGGTTTGCAAATACCTTTGGGGATATTTTGGCAAACTTTCAGCGAAATTGATTGAGAAATTTTGAAGAAATTCAGAAAAGTTTATATCTCAAAAGTTTCTCAATCAATTTCGCTGAAAGTTTGCCAAAATATCCCTAGAGGTATTTACAAACCTTTTTTAATGTTTTTGCAAGCAGATTATGTATAAATAATGAGTTATTAAGCTTTTATTCCTATCTTAATGCTTATCAACGCACCAGCGATTATATACTAAAGTGTGTTACGCAGGGAATCTACGCGCTGATTGGCCAGTCACATGTTGCATAGAATGTCAACATGTAGCTAGAACACAGGCAGGCTGAAGAGTGTCTCACTCTTCTTCTATAGAGAGTGAGAAGCTATTATGTACTCTTGGCTATATACATACAAGTTACATAAGTTTGTATCTAGGTACATCGGCTATAGGACAAAACACAAGTCTGGTGAATATATGTTCATCATATGCCAAAAATAGTGTAACAGCAGCACATGGACCTTGACGTAAACCTAGTTTGCCACCACCTCCTGTGACTAGGGCTGTTTAAGTTGTGAGATTATAAATCAGTTAAAGTTACAGTTAAGTTATAAGCCAAAAATTTTTTGGCAAGACTTCATAAAACAATGTACTTGCGGAACAGTCTCACAATCAATTCATGGTAGACAAACAAACAGCATTTTACAGTTTATTCAAATACAAATATACACTGCATTAGCTTAGTTTTCTTCACTTGTACCTTCGCTTGTACCTTCGCTTGTCCCTTCGCTTGTACCTTCACTTGTCCCTTCACTTGTGCCTTCGCTTGTCCCTTCAGAGCTAGATTTGCCTTTACCACCTCGCTTGCCATGTTTTCCATGCTTCCCTTTCTTTTTATGAAACACGCGCTTCTTGCACTGTTTAAGAGTATCGAAGAAAGCATCCAAACTATCTGCTGAAAACGTTTGTCCGTTGATTTGACAACTAAAACAATATTCAGCTTACATAGTTTAAAAATACAACTTCAAACAAACTTTAACGGACATACGGCTGTTAGTATGAAACGACCCTCAGCTGTTTAAGGAGCAGGCGTCTGTTACTCCATGACTGCCGTTCAACACAGTCCGCGAATAGAATGTTACAATACACTATGGGATGGGTATTAATAGTACATATTGTTGCATGGTTATCCTGTAAATCTGTAATACTTCATAACAGCTATGTAGAAAGTTTCATAAAATTGAACTTTTAGCCAGAAGGTTTTAACAGCCAGTCTAAGGTTATTTTAGTGAATAAATGAATAAATTTAATAAATTTGAGCAAACAAAAATACTTTTTAAAAATTGAAATTAAGGATCTGTTGCTTCCGTGAAAAATCTAGAACATGGATGCCATAGAACATCATGAAATCAGCATACATAAGATAGCTACAAAATAAACAAACAAGGAAACCGGAATACTGACTTGTCGAAAAAGCATTTTTGCCATTCCGGCTTGATGCACTCTTTGAATGGCGTCGTAGGGGGCGCCGAGGTCGGGGCGCTGGTCGCCAGTTCGGTTCTCAGCTGTGCTGCATACTTGTGGCAGTTACATTTGCTGAAAACATATATAAATGTGAAAAAACAAATTTAAAACTGCGCAGACAAAAATGTAGCATCAAGCAGTATATAACTAACAAGTATTCTCAAGTCTTGTTAAATTATCATGTAAGTTGGTACTTTTTCAAACTAAAGCTTGCGTGAAGTCTGTGAAAATTCGTCTTTATATTGTCAGAGGCAACGATGTGTAAAAACTCAAAACACAAAGGGTGAAATACATACAGGCAGTCTAACGTTAAAACCAGTCTACGTCGTTCTGTTTCAGTAATTTAGAAAAATTTTACACTTTTCACATAGGTCAGAAACTCAGAATATCCCTCTTAGACTGCGTTTAGCAAGACAGAGCTAAGACTGCCTTTATGCTTGTTTCACCAAAAAACTCACGACACTTTGTATCCGCTTTTCTTCACGCATCGCATCACGCGTCTGAATTTGCCCTTTCCAAACGGACAGCGTCGTTTTCCTTTTCCGTGCCCTTTGCCCTTGCCCTCTCGTCTTCCGGCTTTGCCCTTTCCTCTTTTACCTTTTCCTTTACCTCCCTTTCCCTTTCCTTTACCTCCCTTTCCCTTTCCCTTTCCTTTACCTCCCTTTCCCTTTCCCTTTCCTTTACCTCCCTTTCCCTTTCCCTTTCCCTTTCCTTTTCCTTTGCCTTTTCCCATTCCCTTTCCTTTTCCTTTGCCTTTTCCCTTCCCCATTCCTTTTCCTTTTCCTTTGCCTTTCCCTTTGCCATCACCCTTGCCTTTTCCGAAGTGAGCACTAAAATACAATTATACAAATAATATTAATTTATTCTGAATCAAATGGGTTAAAACCCCATATACATATTTATCTTATAATTTAGGATTGTTTCAAAGTTCAAATCGCTTCAAAAGAAATGCCAAAATTGTCGCTTCAAGGCTACGGATTAGCCTATATGCCAATTCTATGGTATAGGCCAGTTCGGTTTGCCGGACCATGCAGGTAGGTTCACATTGAAGTATAAAAGTGTTTTTGTCAGTTAAGGGGGTAGTGTCGCGAAAGCAGTCAAATTTGCGCCACTATAAAACTTTTTCAATGAAAGATAGGTCATTGTTCTTTATATATTCTAAAAATATGTTTCAAGGCAAATATTTTTGCCAAGTTTCCGCAAAATTGATGCAGCATACAGTTAGCAGTGAAGTCGCAAAGTCGGAAAAATGACGTTTTAAAAACCTATTCACATTCGATAATTTCGTCACAATTAAAAAACATTTTGTTTAGATTCTTTACCCAAACTAAAAGCACATATGCTCTAGTTTATTCACACAAAATTTAGTGCAAATTGCTTGAGTGGTTGTGGATTAATGCCTGTTTGAACTGTGAAACTGTGCGTAACCTGTAAAGTACTCACAGGAATAATGATAAATTGTAAAAAATTTAGACACTTATTTTGAAATCAAAAGAAAAACGAATCTTCATTTTTCATTTTTCTTATTTGTGGCAAAAAATTGTGCGTCAAAACATTACATGTACTTCACAAGCTGGCCAATCTGATATCTGGCTTGATTTTTTGAACTTTTATGTCTCTATTGTGTGATGTCTGGCTCACAAATGGTGATTGGTTAAAAATATTGGTAGATATTGGTAGTCTAGTGTCTTGCAGTATTTATTTGACACCATATGGCATTTCACTAGTTTCTCAGTGAACGTACAATTTCAAAGCAAAAAGTTCACATTTTGCAGCCTATGAGCAAAACTGCTTTGGCGACACTACCACCTTAACACAAACATACTCAATCTAAACGGGCAGGCCGTCAGAGTGCAACGCATCTACTACCCTGTCCGGCAGGAGAATTCAGAAAATTTCCAATTTTATCCCAATGCTTTTGGTAATGACTAACTAATCTCAAAATCATTTTTTAGAACATTTTAGAAAATCATTTATTCTACACAAGCGCACACGTTCGGTTTAGATTTGCATGACAATTGAAACTACTTACGGTCCGCCACAGTTGACAAAAGCTTGCATCTTGCAACGGCACAGGGAAAGGCAATCACTACAGGTGACGTCATTCGAAGCTTGTACCTCAACAAAACAGAAACACTACGTTCTATTTGCATGTAGGAGGCAGTCACAGCTTACCAGAAAGAGTGACCTTTGAGACAGACTGCTAATAAATACACTGTTCAGGCTTCTTGATTATCCCTATTGCACTTTCTTAAAGACGCAAAGCAGCTTTCTTTATAATTTATAGAAAATACTTAAACGTACTTGGCCACCTTTGCCGCCGCTTTCCTCTGAGCTCGCACTACCGCTGCTAGAGTCCTCATCGTCACCGTCAGCGTCACCGCTGTCTTCGCCGCCGTTCTCACCATTCACGTCAACGTCTACATCCCCGTCAATGTCACCAATACTTGCGTCCACATCCACGTCACCGTCGACACCGCCTCCACTAGCGTCAACATCTACGTCACCGTCAACGTCACCACCACTCCCACTGGCATCTTCACCATCGCCTCCGCCAATATTGACACTAGCGTCCACGTCACCCCCGTTAGCATCAACATTACCACTAGCGTCTACGTCAACTCCATTGACGTCAACATCTACGTCACCGTCAACGTCACCCCCATTGGTATCAACAGCTACGTCACCGTCAACGCCTCCTCCATTGACGTCAACATCCACGTCACCATCAACGTCACCCCCATTGGCGTCAACGTCTACGTCACCGTCAACGTTACCGCCCTCGCCGCCACCAATGTTGACACTGGCATCAACGTCACCTCCATTTGTATCAACATCCACATCACCGTCAACGTCACCCCCGTTATTGTCTTCACCATCGCCACCACCAATATTGACGCTGGCATCAACGTCACCCCCGTTGGCATCAACGTTACCACTAGCGTCCACGTCACCACCATTCACGTCAACATCTACGTCACCGTCGACGTCACCTCCGTTTGCGTCTTCGCCGTCACCGCCCCCAACATTGACACTGGCATCAACGTCACCCCCATTTGCGTCAGGGTCGCCACCTCCGTTGATATCAACATCACCGTCAACGTCACCACCATTTTCATCAACGTTTCCGCCAATTTTCACATTAGCGTCAACGCCCCCAACATTGGCATCAACTTCTCCATTAACATCTGTCTCTCCAACGCCGACTATTTTAGGACCCAAATCTTGCCCCTGAAATTGATACGAAAGGTAGCTATTTAAAAGGAGATGAATCTGCCTTTTTAGCTAGAGCAGCAGGCAGATGCACATGTCGAAACAAAGTCAAACGGGTTCGGTGCTAAGGTATGGGCGTATGGTTTATATAGCTAACACGCAGTCATTGCAAAACTGTCATACACTCGACATGAGCAATTCTAATGCTACCCTGTAAATCTACATACCTTATGCAAAGCCTAGCAGTTCATGCTTTACTCTTTAGGAAACTGCTATACGGAGAGGAGAGTTAACTCTTCCACTATTTTGTAAAACCAAAACCAGGTGGCTCGCTAGGAATACCTATGCCGTCAATAAGACTGAGCAGTTATCTAATTTTGCACTGACAGTAAGTTGGCACACAATTCTAAAGGCCTATTCACACGAGGGCGCATTTTGCTCCATGGCGAACGCCATGGCGCATTGCATGACGCATTGCATGGCGCACGCCATGGCGCATGAGCGGGCGCACACGCACACTTGCCTAGTGCATTGTGTGAAATAATGAAGCAGGCAGTGTGAAAATAGAATTCGCCCGCTCATGCGCCCTGTCATGGGCCCGTTCATGCGCCCTCGTGTGAATGGGCCTTAATACATGTACGCTTGTTGCATCTGGCTGCAGGGCTGAAACCCATACCCTCAAATTATATCAACTGGATTACATAGATCAACTAAAGTCTGACCAGAAATTGCTGAAACCCGAGACAAAACAGGTGGCGGAATTTTTGTGACTACTCGCTGTACTCTTGATGCTGGCAATTAGTGCTTGTCGTAATGAAACCGCGTGTTTCTTTTTGTCTTGGGGTCCCGCATTTTTTGGTCAGACTTTGGATTAACTCGAATGGATGCATGAATTATAGGTTTAACTAACTAAAAAATGGAATCGACTCAGCCATATTCAGCCGCAGAACTTTTTGAAGTTGACAAGAATAAAGTTATTCTGATCTGGTAGTCTAGTTAAAGACAGCCTACTTAAAGGTTAAAGCTGTTTGCAGCACCTATTTTTATGTTTTGCTCATTCCAGTTCTACATTCCAGTTTCTACTAAGAAAAAAAATCCAGAGCATTGCTGCATTTGTTCCAAATGTTCTGCATTTTTTAAAACTATGAATTTTGGTTTTGAAAGACTTGAGCTTACTTACATGAGCAGTGAAGGCTAAGCAAGCTATGAAAAGAAACGCTAACATTTTAGCCCACATCGCGACTCGGTCGAATTTACAAATGAACTAAACCCAAAGCGCTTTTGACCGATAATTTGCTCAGCTATATAATAAATTTTTGCACCTGTAAACCTCGCTTTTATGTTAATTTTAAAATTATAAAAACGGATTTAAATTTAATACGGCTTCTGATCAAACATTTCGCAAACATGAATGACGCAGAAGTAGATAAACAACTAAATACTGTAAAATCCCCTGTTAATTTGTGACAACGCATTCACAAAAAATTTTGATTAATAAAATGAGGTATTCCATTTTGTAACCCCTAAACTGAACTAGACACGTTGAGTTAGTCAGAAATTCTAATGCTTCTTGAAAGTCCATAATATAATCCGAAAGCGCCATACTTGACCAAACCAGTAGAACCGATTCGTCAACTGTCACCAGATTAAAAAAATTATGCGTATAAATCAGTGGCGGGACACAACAGTTTATTGTCCGCACCAAGCGTCCCTCTTCTCGAAATTTTTGTTTGTCCTGACAAAGTGTCTTATCCAAAATTAGATTTAACTTTATTTCGTCAGTAACGCAGCGTCAGTTAAACGTAATTTATTGAAACTTGGCACACACCGAGGTACCGGTATGTGAGCCATGTGGGGCAAAATTTCAGCCGGCTGTTTTCATTTTATGCTGCGTTATTAGGAAAATTAATTTAAATCTAATCCGTTAAATCCAATTTTGGATAAGGCCGAAAGAATTCAACACGTCGCCTAATGTCTTATATCAATTATCAACCTGTGTAATCTATTTTTTAAGTTTTGCCTTATGTCCTGAGCAGAGATACCAAAGGTTAAGTCATTTAAAATAGACTCAAAATGCTTCTATTTCGGGTTTTACAATAACATATATATAGAATATCCGGTTGAAGCCATTTTACGCATAATATTCGGATGCTCTACACTGATGTTCGGTTGCTCTGCACTAAGTTTTAGCTTTAATTTAGGCTAATTAATCTGATCGGCGAAAATTGGTTTGTGCTTCGGCTATTATAAGGATTATAAGGCATTATAAGGAATGCATTCGTGAAAAGTGTGCTAGCGCTATATAACTTACAGTTACGTGTTGACAAGAAATTTTACAAGTTGGAATTAAAATTGACTTCATCATGTATTTACAAGTCATGAATTTCGTATTGTACAGGGTAAACAACTTTATTGATGCGCAGACCAAAGAATCTACGACTCTGGAAACATTTTAATTAAGCAAAACAACTATTCAATAAACACTGAGAAATTTAACAAGGCATCGGACAAATAAAATTAGCACAGCAAACAGCAGACTAAACTAAACATTTAATACAAAAGAACAAACGAACACATACATACTGCCCCATGTATGACCCCCCGAGCATACAAGTCTGATGGGGAGGAGATAGGCCATAGGGGCGAGGGGGACTTCCCCCCAAAAAATTGAGGGGGGAAGTAAAAGTGGCACTTTTTTAGGAAAATTTTACAAAATTCAGGGTATTTTTGGTCGATCAGGAGAGAAGCTCCCACAAAATTTGGCCGGAGAGGCCCCCAAAATTTTGACCCCGTTACATGTATGCCCACGACAGTATGTGTTTTAAGCATAGTTTTGCCATTATTGACTAAATTAAATCTGCCACATATTCACAAAAACATACACACACACTTATATATATATATATATATATATATATATATATATATATATATATATATATATATATATATATATATATATATATATATATATATATATATATTAGCTGCTCCGGCTCCGGCTGCTCCTCCGGGCTCCGGCTCCGGCTCCGGCCGGAGCCATCCGAAAATTAGCCGGATGCTGAACCGGAGGTAAATTCTCTGAGCGACCCATAGTCATCTAGATTGCAGTAAGAGTGGCAAGGGTCCCCCCTTTGGTTTTATCGCCCGGCAGAAAAAATTTCTGATACGTCTCCAATTGACCAAATTTGATCAAAAAATTCCCGACTTTTTTTTCCTGGGGGCTGCCGCCCCCATACCCCTCGCACTCTGTTGGTTTGTGTTCCTTGTTATTATCTTTCATCAAAGCCTATACATGTCTACAAGAGTATAACATACTAATAATAATATTATTAGCTTATGCTGAATCTAAATTCTCTGAGCGACCCATACTCATCTAGATTGCAGTAAGAGTGGCATGTGGCAATGGTCCCCCCCTTTGATTTTATCACCCGGCCGGAAAAAGATTTCCGCCACGTCCAAAATGGCAAAATGTAACAAATTTGGACTAAAAATGCATAATTTTTTCTGGGGTGTGCCGCCCCCAGACCCCTGCCATACCGTGACTATGTTTTCCTGTCGGCTAATGGCTAGGGACCTCTGGACTCCCACATTTGGTGCTTGCCAATGCATGAATACACAAGTACATTAGGCTGCATTTAGTTGTGTAATACTCTGTCCGATCCGATGTTCCCATCTTTAGTTTTATTTTCTTGTCGTAAATTATTTGATACATCTCCAATTGACCAAATTTGGTCTAAAAATTGGAAAAATCGCTAGTTTTTTCCTGGGGCTGCCGACCCCAGACCCCTGCAACTTTGTGATTCAATGTTCCTCGCTTTTGTGTTTCATTTCAGCATCTGTATGTGGGTGCACTGTGCACTATTTATTTGCTTAAAACACTGTTTCGTGTTCTTTTATGTGTTTTATCGTAGCACAAATGACATTTCTAGTGAATTTGAGGCAGGGTTTTTTGTCAAAAATGGCGTCATTTTCAGAATAAAACTTTATGACGATGAATAGAACTTGATAATAAAAAAGAAAATAAAAATGACGAAGCTTTGACGAAAGTTGAGCAAATATTGACGCTGTTTTGACCAAATTTGGCCTAAAAATTGAAAAAATCTCATTTTTTTCTGGGGGCTGCCGCCCCCACACCGCTGCAACTTATATAGTGGTTTACTTTTCTTCGTTAATAACTTTAACCAAAGCTTTTGCATGACGTTCTGCTTCTTACGTGATTTGCATTTAATTTCCCGGGTCGAAAAAATTTTTGATACGTCTCCATTTGACCAAGTTTGGCCTAAAAACTGAAAAATTCTCCAATTTTGCTATATCGTTAGCTTCTGGACCCTTCCCCCCCACCGGTCCCACCATTTTTGTAATTTCGGTGTTTGGAGGTCCCATTTTACGTTCGATTAGCATTAGCATTTTGCAATCGATTATTCGAAAAATTACCATTGTTTTTAACGAAACATGTGTCGTTTTTTGCGTTAAAAGCGAACATAAGTGCATAGTGCTTTTTAACATGTTTCAAAATAAAAAAGTCATCCCCCCGAAATTTTTTCGTGGCTACGCCACTGCCACTGCATACACGTATACAATTTTTGGCCATTATGATGAAATCGTTGTAAACATATCGTAAGGTCGAGAAAAAGATGGATGATAGATTTTTATTAAACATTAGAAAATTTTTCATCATAAGGGTATAAATTTCGACCTAGCTCCGGCTCCGGCTCCGGCTCCGGCTCCGGCAAATTAATTTACCTCCGGCTCCGGCTCCGGCCGGAGCAAAAATCCTGCCTCCGTCCGTTCGCTAATATATATATATTATATATATATATATATATATATATATATATATATATATATATATATATATATATATATATATAATGCACTTTACACTTTAGCAAAGTTAATACATTACAAGCGCAAGATCAGTAAGGCATAATGTTGCAGAGGTCTGGGGACGGCTGCCCCCAGAAAAATTGCCGATTTTTTACAATTTTCAGGCCGAATTCGTTCAACTGGAGATGTATCAGAAATTTTTTCCTACAGGACAATTAACACAGAGATCGGAAGACTGGTAAGCTACAGAGTTGCAGGGGTGTTGGCGTGCAGGTGGCAGCCGCCAGAAAAAAATTGCAGGTTTACAATTTTTAGGACGAATTTGGTCTTTTCCCTCAGGACGATGGGAACGTCACATCACGATCAGACAGTGTATTACACATGTGAATGCAGCATAATGGACTAGCGTATACAATATACATGAATATATAGGCTTTGAAGAAAGATGATAAGGACTAGTAAGCTACAATGTTGCAGGGGTCTGGGGGCGGCAGCCCCCAGGAAAAAAATCTTTCAAGAATTTTTTATTTTCAGGTCAAATTTGGTCAATTGGAGACGTTTCGCTAATTTTTTCTGGCCGAGCCACAAAAATCGAAGGGGGGACCCTTGTTGACAATTTCTTAAAGTTCCACATAAAGGGGGCGTTCAGACCCCCTGAACCCCCCTGGGCCCTGGCTACGCTCATGTATATATAGTCATATATTGTTACACCCATGTATGTATATAGTCAATAGTCATACTGTATATTGTATTTACCCCATCTGACTAATATAACCATAACCCCATAGACATTAATTAACACTGAATACGCTAATAGACCTGAAATTTGGGCATGCACAAAGAAAAATGGTAAGCCGAACCAACCAACAGAATGGAAAACAAAAATCTAGAGATTTTTTGAATTTTGAAGGTAGAATTTGTCAATTGGGGAGGTATCAGAAACACTTTTGTCAGCTTTCGAATTTTCGGTAAGGGGGGGGGGGGGGCTGCGACCCCCTAAGGGGGGTGCTCAGACTGCAAAGGGGGGGCTGCAGCACACCCAGCCCCCCCCCTAATTACGCCACTGGGATCCACCAAGGAGGTTTCAGGTTACCCAAAATATTTGCTACTTTTTGTGGCAAACTGCCCATATTGTGCGAAAGATTAACGAAAACATCAATTTATATCAATAGCTACACCCCGAATGACGACCACGACAGTCAAAAAAAGGTTGAAAGAGCCCGAATATTTTTGACGTCCATGTACGCCACGAAACCGGCTTTTGCCAATAACTACGTTAAATTTGTTTCTCTTTTACTATTATTTGAACTTGAAGAACCATTAAACATTTCTTAGCGTCTCACCGGTTTTTTACTAATTTCTAAAAAAAATCTTTCGAAAAATTTGCGAAAAATCAAAGCAATCGGACCATCCTACAAAAAATTGCAGGCTTAGTTGAAACAATACTGAGCAGTGCTCAAAAAAATTCATGGCATTCGACAACTTTTTAGGGCGCTGACCGCAGCGTTTTTAGGCCGTAGCTAAGGTAATGGGAAAATTTTCTATGTCGCCCAGTGGCGTGAATCCACGCAAACCTAACCTAACCTAACCTTGCTCAATCCAATCAAAAGCACATGTTTTTGGTATCAAATGAAAGACAAAGAACTGAACTTTATTGTGGTAACAATTATTTTAACTAATCTTGAACAAAAATTGCTGAAAAATGACTGTAAACCTGACAAATATTGAAAAATTTAGTATCAAATTTTGAAATTTTATTACTTTCACAGACTGTGCGAGGTCACAGCGCGTCTATTCATCCAACATTTATCAGATTTGGTTGAGTATTTGCTGAGTTACAGCGAATAAAACGGGCCAAAAATCACGTTTTTCAATAGAAAAATCAAAACTAAAAAAATTCGATAATTTTTGACAGGTACATGCTATAGTGATGTTGTATATATCGTTAGACGCAGAATGGAATGGGCTATCGAATGATATCTAATACATTAGGTTTCCTATAATTAGGCGGAAAAAAATCGATTTTATTTGAATTAAAATTTTTAACTTCAAATTTTCCGAAATAATTTAACATCATGAAAATCTCGATCAAAAATGCTTTCGAATGCTATATACATTATGGGGGTTACGTCAAACGACTAAGCTGCTATGAAGCAATGAAGTTCCGTACATACACTTTTTGGTCAGACTATAGACAGACACATCTGTACTGTTAATATTATATAGATTTTTATATTTAGTCTAGATTCGCCCCATTTTTTTGACGTAACAACAACGCTTTCTATCTTGTCTGACGTGTATGTATAAAACTATGTATATTATATACAATTCAGTTTTTGTTTTGTCTGTCTTCACTTCCGTTCTATACCGGTTATTACAATAATTTTTATTTTGTGCAATGATGTCCCAGTTTAGCTGTTAGTGGAAATAACAGTTGCCTCGTTGAAGACGGAAAATACACACCTTTAATATGTCCGTCTTTGTTAGCTAGCTGTGTGCTTTTTACAGACAATGGGTGGGATTCACAAAACGTGTTCAACTTTAGACCTGGTCTAAAACGTCGTGTTCCATAAAACAGAACAGCGTAATTAACTTTTGTTGCTGTGCGCTGGACATACAGTATATATATATATATATATATATATATATATATATATATATATATATATATATATATATATATATATATATATATATATATATATATATATATATATATATATATATATATAGATATATATATACACTAAATATATATATATATATATATATATATATATATATATATATATATATATATATATATATATATATATATATATATATATATAAAAAAAAAAAAAAAAAAAAAAAAAAAAAAAAAAAAAAAAAAAAAAAAAAAAAAAAATATATAGATCGTCGTGAAATTTTTGAAAAATTTTTCAAAATTGCGTCGAAACCATCAAAATTTTAAAATTTGTAAATGTAAAATTTTCTGATGTGTCTAACGTTTAAAGCTTGATCTGTATATACAGCTACAACTGGTTTCAATGACAGTTTACAACCTATTATGATTGATTAAGATTGATTAGAACTAATCGTGTCGAAGCATGCCGCACCCAGCAAGTGTCTTAAAAGCATCAATTAATGCCGATAGATATTTAGATGATTGCCGCGCTAGTATCAAAATTTGGGATAGGAGAATTCTGTTATATATATTATATATTATATATATTATGACGGACCATAATATCCTGCGATCGAATTCTTGCTCGACACCATCAGCAAAATCGTGTGCTTCCTGCGTCAAAAACATTGGCTCCAATGATTGGACTATTATTTGCAGCCGTTGCTCTAACAAATTTCATTACCGCTGCGCCGGTTTTGACGATGCTAGCTATAAAGCTTATGTAAAGCTTTCACCATCCAAACTCATGGTCTATTACTGCAAATCCTGCCAGAACGTTCTAGCGAACCTAGAAGACAGAATCTCTGCCTTAGAACTAAATGCTCGAGCGCCCAATAACCCTACACCTGATTTCAGCGAGCTAATCACTACCGTGGTGAATAAGGTCCTTGAAACGGTATTACCGAAAATGGTCAATATTGCGCGCGAAGCAGCGCGAGAGCTCAGTGAACTGGAGCACAAAAAACTGAATCTGGTAGTTCTTGGACTCCCCGAATCGTCCCAAGATCGCGAATATATAAATCAAATCTGCCGTAACATTAATGTACCTTCTACTAGTGTTTACGACACGTTTAGAGATGGTAAATACGAGAACGGAAAAAATCGAATAATGAAGGTTCGATTTCGAGACCAAAATTCGCGTCATCTTTTTCTCGCAGGCTATTATAACGCCAAGCCTGCCGGGTCCAAATCGTGGACGCGGCCTGACCTCACGTTTCAACAGCGAGAATAGAATCGTGCTCTGCAAGCAGAACTGCGGCGAAGACATGCAAACGGAGAGCAAGTGAAAATTTACCAAAATAAAATAGTTCCGTCAAACTGACAGGGGCATCTAATCCAATGCATTTTATCGATAATAAAACTAATCCTTCCCCCCTGAAAGTTCTTTATTTTAATTCTCAATGTTTATCGAACAAAATTTCTGAATTTTGAATTATCTCAATCAGATTATCCCGATTTAGTTCTGATTGCTGAAACATGGCTTACCCCCAGAGTTTGACGATTATATTTTCTCTTTTGCCAGTAAATACTGTGTATACTGTTTTGACAGATCTGGTGTCGAGGGCATGGTGGTGTCATTATTTTGAGTAAGCATGATAGTAACATATATAATGTTGAAAAAATGTTGTTGTTTGTTTGTTGTTTTGTTTGTTTTGATGGTTTTATTGAAACCTTATGGATGCAAATAAGCATTAAAAATTGTCGTCTAAAGTTGGGAATTGTTTATCGATCACCACAATGTTCTCCAGAAACTGATCAGAAATTAATTGTCCAAATCCGTCCTGAAACGTGTGAAGGTACCTTTTTGATTGTTGGAGATTTTAGTCTGCCAACGTTATACTCTAATAATATTAGCACTGTGGACTCCACCTTTTCTGAGTTATTTGATGAGCTTGGTATGTACCAAATGGTCGACAAACCTACTCGTCTTTCGAATATTTTAGATTTAGTTCTAACCAATGATCCCCATTTAATTGGGTCTCTAGATATTAGTACTCCTTTTTCTACAAGTGATC
>JASANF010019284.1:0-38995 GCA_030248245.1 Trissonchulus sp. WLG1_4 | reverse complement strand
CAAAATACAGAAATGGTAGTTTGGCCCGAATTGCCAAATTTTTAGGTTAGAGGGCTGGGACTTCGCTCAGGGATTCTCTAGGGGGTTCCCGTACTAGAGTTATATCGAAAATTTGGGGGGATAAGGCTAAAGGGTCGAAAACGGCCCCCTCAAAAATTCCAAAAATTCGGTATTTTTCCGGGTTTTTAGCCGGAAAAAATTTCAAAGCGCCGTTTTCTGTAACCGGCGCGCTCAGGAAAGTTGCGGGGAGACTGTCCGCAACTTTTGAAACAAAAACTAGAAACAGGGGGGGCCGTTGAGAAAAATTATATACCTAGAAATCTGAAAAATTAGCGATTTTCGTTTTTCGAAAAATTGGTGAAAAATGGAAAATCCTTGGACTTTTTAGCTGAAACTTTCAGGAGAGTTGGGGGGGACTGGTATAACCGTTGTGTTAAATGGAAAAGGCCTGGGGATTCACCCAAGCCGAAAAATTAAAAAAAATAAAAATTACGAAAAATGGCTATTTTGGGGGTCTATCTTGGCCAGAATTTTTGAAATTGCCAGAATTTCTGGCTGAAACTTTTCAAAAAGTTGGGGATGGGAGTGCTGATGAGGGGGAGAATACAAAAAATCCGAAAGAAAAACGAAAAATTTGAAAAAATTACGAAAAATCCGAAAAAATGGTCATTTTTCAAAAATTGGAAAAATTTGCAAAATTTTTCAGGAAAAACTCAACCGTTTTTCCTGGGACTTTCTGGAGAGCTGGGGAGGGGTCAGGCAGTGATTTTACTGCCGTTTATCGTGAACAATTTCGTCAAAAACAGCCTAAGCCTGGGCTATTTCTGTGAGACACTCTGAGCGAGCGTCTCAGGCTTAGGGTTTTCGAATTTATTTCAGGAGAAAATTTTGGGGCCGATTCGGGACGGGAATATATTTTTCCCGGGGGTTTTATGGGTCGGGGAATTCAAATCTGGGGTCTGTTTTTACCCCCGAAGGCCGAAAAAATTTTTAAGGGCACTTTCAAGAAGGCCCAAAAAATTCAAATTTTCAGGCTTAGGAGAAATGCCTGCAAAAATTCAATTTTGAGAAATTTGGAGGGGGAGCATTTTTCCTGGGGTGAAAATGTGACGGGGAATCCAAAAAATTAGGTCTCGGAGAGGAAAAATACGCTCCGGAAAAACTACAGGTCAAAAATTACAAAATTTGGGGGGGGGGATTTTCGGAGTTTCGGGAAATTGCATATTTGATTCAAAATTTGGGGGGGGGGGGCTAATTCTAAGTATTACTTAGTGGACTATCTTTTAGTAGAGGCCCTATTTACCTCTCCCGGGCCTTTTTCCTACCTATCTACCTAGATTTTTGCCAGGCTCAAATCCTGGCAAAAATCGCTTCGCGGCACTAAGCCGGACCACTAGGTCGGTTTTTCTCCGAATTCTCACTAAAAATGGACAAAAAGGGCACTAAATTTTTGCCCCACGTTCTGTGCAACCGGTATAATTCCGGTAAATCAAAAATTCCGGGGGGGGGGGAGACAAAAATTTTGAGTCAAATTTTGGCTAGGCTTAGGTGTGGTTCCGCCAAACTTCCTTCGTGAAACAGTCCTGTCACGGTCGTCAGATGTTACACCCTGAACTGGGGGGGCTAATGGAGTCAATAATAGAAAAGTGCGCAGAGCGCTAGTGAAAAGTTTGACCGCTGCCTAAGTTTCCAGTTCAGAGAATAACGCCTAGCTGGGAGCTAGGTTTTACGGATCAGTCGTCTGAAAAGCACTCAATAGACAGGTCCGCTTCACTACAGGCGGATGGCAAAACCACAAAGCCTACACGGCCTGACTACGGCCGGCAACTGAATAACTAGACTACGCTAGGCTAGCCTTACGGCACAACAGCATAAAAGGTAGCAATTTACTGACACGGGGCAAACGGAATATTAAAAACAGAACAGTGGGCAATAATTTAGAGACGAAACATGAGGGGTGGAGCTCACAAAGATAATAAAATGCGCCAAGCGCCTCAGAATATTTCCCTACGTTTTACGTACAAAGCATACCCGTCCGGGAGAATTGGCTGTCGGGGAGAGAGAGGGGAAAAACCGACCGTTCTCGTCGGGCAAGCCTAGGGAACACACGGAAGGGGAAAAGAGTTAGAGCGAAGTAATTTCAGAAAACTGTCGGAGTTCTCCCCTTAACTTTTACAGTACCAAATCAAGAAGCCCTACTGTGTGTGTGTAATTTTCCAACAATTCGGCAATGTGCAACTTTAGGATTTAAAGAATAAATCTTATAATTTCTATAAACATGATGGAGAAACTTTAGCTCCTGGCTTGGCTTGCTGCTACGTGGCACTTATTGCATCAGCAAAGCAATGCAAAGCCAGTGCCTCACGTGATCATTGCACGAAGGAGAGACTTTGAAATGATGAAATAAACATTGCCAAATTGCGTTTTTGATGTGCGCGCTGTAAATGTGTAATTTTGGAGTGCAAAGAGACTATTTCTCATCGTGGAAATGTCAACCTCGTACAGTGCCGGTCCGGCCGATCACAACACAAGAAATCAGATACATTGAATTAAACTTGTTTAAATTTCTGAAAATGCTAAGTTTCAATCTCTTAAAATGAAGACTGTCTAAAATGAACACCTTTTTGGTATGTACGGAATAAATGGCAAGCAACAAGTTTTACTAAATGTTTTCTTTCAAGAGATTTTCATACTAAAAGTATAAAACACCCAGGCTTCAATTAAAATTTTCAAAGTAGCGGCTTCATTATAACGTTACCAGTTACCACTACGTACGGTAACTGAAAGTACGTTGTCACGTGACTACTTCAGCTGCAAATGCTACTCAAAAGGTCCAAATCAAATCAAATCAATCGATTTTCAAACGGTGCAAATAAAATCAAATCAAATCAATCGATTTTCAAAAGGTCCACATCAAATCAAATCAAATCAATTGATTTTCAAGAAGCCCGCATCAAATCAAATCAAATCAATTGGTTTTTGAGAGGGTCCACATCAAATCAAACCAAATCAATTGGTTTTTGAGAAGCCCACATCAAATCAAATCAAATCAATTGGTTTTTGAGAAGCCCACATCAAATCAAATCAAATCAATTGATTTTTGAGAAGCCCACATCAAATCAAATCAAATCAATTGAAAATTGGTCGCATCAAAACAACCCTACCCCCCCCCCTTTTGGTCGAACCTGAAGAAATTGTCAACAAGGGTCCCCCCTTTGGTTTTTATCGCCCGGCCTAAAAAAATTTCTGATGCGTCTTCAATTGACCAAATTTGGCCTAAAAATCAAAAAATTCCCCCAATTTTTTTCTGGGGGCTACCGCCCCCAAGACCCCTGCGACTCTGTGACTTACTACTCCTTGTTATTATCTTTCGTCAAAGCCTATACATGTATACACGAGTACATTATGTTATATTTACTTGTGTAGCACACTGTCTGATGTGACGTTACGTTTGTGTAGCACACTCTCTGATGTGACTTTACGTTCTTTTGTTTTAATTTTTCTGTCGAAATATTTTTTGATACGTCTCCTGTTGACCAAATTCGGTCTAAAAATTGGAAAAATCGCTAATTTTTTTCTGGGGGCTGCAGCCCCCAGACCCCTGCAGTTTTATGGCTTCCGCTTACTATTCCTTGTAGGGCAAAAAAGTCTACCCATTTTTAATTAAGTTAAAGTTAAAGTTAAAGTTAGGCAAAAGGCCTAGTTTTAGTTAAAGTTAAAGTTAAAGTTAGACCACTAACTTTTTTCAAAGTTAAAGTTAAAGTTTGATCTCCGTTTTCGTTTAAGTTAAAGTTAAAGTATGACCACTAACTTTTTTAAAAGTTAAAGTTAAAGTAATACCCCCAACTTTTTTAAATAAATTTAGATTAAGATCCAAAACTTTTTTAGTTAAAGTTATAAAGAGTTGTTTTAGAAAGATGAATATATTTTTACGCGGCGGCCTCAGCCGCCGCGTATATATGTACTATATTGCAATCGTCTTTTATGATTGCATGTAGTTCTACTGTTAAACTGGAGGCAGGTCTTGAAAATGCACTGTTTGTGTGGGCGTGTGTATCATGCTGTGCACGTAGCTATATGCAAGACTGTTGATTTGAAAGACTGTGCGAGCGTGTGTCAGATCATACATGACATGTACGTCCACCGGAAAGTAACATTATTGAACAGTGTTGCGACGAAACCTGTTGGGAAAATGTTTCGTAGATTATTTATCAGCGTGCTGAAGCAAAGACATTTGAGACTTTACATTGCCGTTCCCAAGTAATGTGGATCGGATCGGCGGATCCGATCGCCGAGTTTGTCGGATCAGATCGCCGGATCGTACCGCCTGTAAAATTCGGTTTCGGCGATTCGGAGTGGTAGTACAATCTTTCTTTTGGTCTCGACCAAAAAATTTCGTAATTTCACAAAATTTAGCATACTTTCAGAATCTTGGCGAGCTACCAGTGAAATGCACGCCCGTGGCATACACCGTCTGGCAAACCAGCCACCGCACGTAATCCGCATGTCAGATGACGAAAGACATTCTATAGGTTAATGCTCCGTTTGGCGCAGGGGTGGACGCGGGTCGAAATTTTCGACCCGCGACCCAACCCAACCCGCGGCTCGACACTCGTGGGTAACCCGCGACCCAACCCGCGCCGTAAAACCCGACCCTCGACCCACTTTGACCCACCACTCTATAACCATAACGTACATTATACACAAGCGTGTAGCCAGGATTTTGAAAAGGGGGGTCGCACCTTGTCCACTTTTTTGCTCACTTGTGTTGAATCACTAGGGATACCCCCTATCCGGGGCAGACTTTTCCGCACCGAGAGAATGTCGAAAATAATCTAAAAACGCACTTAAATGAACCTATTCACACGTCACAGTTCTCTGCATTACGTATTTTACGTATTCTTCAAATTGGCGGTAATTGCGCATGAATAAGCGCCCCGCATTGGCCTCTACAGTTTCCATGACGATAGAAAGGCTGCCAGCGATTTAATCTACCTAAATTGTAGGCTTGCACGTTTTTGAGCGATTACGTGTCGTGTGAATAGGCTTTTGTTTACATTTTTATAAGTTACACTCTTCATGCTCAAAGTAGCATCTAAATTTAATACTTAAATTCACTATTTCAATTTGTTTTATATTTGGGATAATGTTTCGAAAAGGGGGACGTAGCCTGAGTTCAAATCGGTCGCATTGAAAAGTTATATTGCCTACTCATGTGTGACTGGCTTAAGTCAGTCACAGAATTTCGCACAGCAGGGGGGAGGCGCGCTCACATTCGAACAGGGGTTAGGTAGCTAGGTGTTCGCGCCGGTGAGTTCTAGGGCTAGGTCCCCTGAGTTAGGGAAAGTTTTAAGCTAGTTTTTATTATTTCCTCTTGTTATAAATTGTTTTTGTTGATCCTTTTTGTCCAATAAAAAGTTTGATTTTTAAATAAAATTCTGATCTGGAAAATGTCTCCTTAGGGCTTTTTAGGGCCTGTTGACTGTAGTAGCCCTTGGAGGGCTTTGTGGCTATTTGTTGAGGATTTCGTGCGTGAGCCCCGGACCAAATTCGGGCAGACTGGCAGTACTTTCGGGCACTTTGCCCCGGTTTTCACCCGTTGTGACGCACTCCGCCAGGGCTCGGGCGTGTGGCCAATTCTGCCCTGGCCCTCGCCTTTTCGAGGCCCAAAGTTCCAAGAGCCCCGTGGTCTGCGTCATAACAAGTGGCGACCGTGACATAGGACGGAGAGGATAGGGCCGGGTCCTCAGGACAGCCTTATCCCCGAACCGTCTTCGGAGGTGGGTTAGGAGCCCCATGCCCTGGGTTGAGGTTGGCACTTCAACCCTTACGGTACTCGTGCTGTGTGCAGTATGGATGTGTACATAGTATCTTTCTGATTGGTCCCTCGGTTAAGGGTAAGCCGGAAAACCCTCGGTTTCGGTTAGGGGTGAGCCGGAGAAAACCCTCGGTTTCGGTTAAGGGTGAGCCGGTCAAAACCCTCGGTATTGGTTGAGAATCGTTCTGGGTCGATCGAGAAA
Source organism: Trissonchulus sp. WLG1_4 (assembly GCA_030248245.1). Lineage (NCBI taxonomy): Eukaryota > Metazoa > Nematoda > Enoplea > Enoplida > Ironidae > Trissonchulus > Trissonchulus sp. WLG1_4. The sequence continues at coordinate 32,975 of JASANF010019284.1, read as the reverse complement.
CCCTGTGGTTGCGGGTAAGCCAGGAAACCCTGAGTGTGGTGTGATTGAAGTAGGCTTGGAGGCCTACGTGTGAATGTGCTCCGCCCTTGAGGCATCGGGTTCGCCCCGGGAGCATGAGTATCGACCGAGTATCGTTGCAGGGTCGCAACGATGTTCGAAGGGGGGACCCTGTTGTAAATGAGAATTAGGGCCTATGAGACTCGGGGGCTGTGGTGTAGTGGTTAGCATGCTTGACTTCGAAGCAGGCGGCCCGGGTTCGATTCCCGGCGCCTCCATTTCTTTCATTCTTTCTAAATTGGGGCATCATCTTTCTATTCAACACTTGTTTAAACTCACTATTGCGGGGTCTGAGCGCCTCAGCCCCAAGAATCCAATTATGTTTACACTTATTGGCGAAGTGGCTTACAAAACAAAATATAAATTTGATTATTTAAATTAAATAAACTAACTGTTGCGGGGGTCTAGGGGCGGCAGCCGTCAGAAAAAATGGAGGTTTTTTGAATTTTCAGACAAATTTGGTCAACTGGAGACGTAATCTAAAAATTTTGATAGGTAAAATAAAAACAAAAGTTGGGAACTTCATATCAGACAGTATATTACACAAGTAAATACAGCATAATGTACTCTAGTAGACATGCATAAATAGGCTTTCATGAAAGTTAATAACAAGGAATAGTAAGCCACAGAGTTTGCAGGGGTCTGGGGGCGGTAGCCCCAGAAAAAAATTTTTAGAATTTTTTAAAATTTTAGACTAAATTTTGTCAATTGGAGACGTATCCGAAATTTTTTTTGGCCGGGCTATAAAAACCAAGGGGGGACCCTTGTCGAAAATTTCTTCAGGTTCCAGCTTCCGCGGGTCAGAAAAAAAATTTTCGACCCGCGCAGCCTAAAGTGGGTACCCGCGGGTCGACCCACGGCTAAAATTTTCCGACCCAACCCAACCCGCGGGTACCAGCGGGTACCCACGATCCGCGTCCACCCCTGTTTTGACGTTTTGCAAATTAGTGACATTTCCTGTTGGTTCAGTCGCAATTATGCATAAGTTAACCCGCAATTAGGGTTGTTTCGACCCAACAGGCACCTCATTTACTTCAAATTTTATGCCTTTACTATCAACCCTACCCTTTTTCAGCACCTGAAACAGCGGTGGCAGTAGTGACCCAAAATTTTAAAAACATTCCATTTTCCATATCAAAAGTTTTGGTCATGGGAGTTTTGAATTACAGAACTAACTGTATTTCTCTTTGCAAAAATGCTCAGTAAATCTGTTTCTAACAATATACTTATTTTAATAAGTTATACTTGACATTTTTGTAAAATATTACATTTGTAGCTTTCATTAACCGTAAGCAATTTTGAATTGAATCAAATTGATCGAATCAAACAAGCATCCGGATCGGATCGGAATCAAAATTTCAGACCTATCCAATCCGATCCACATCTCTATTGCCAACCTTGCGTGCCACGGCTTTAGATGTCACTGAGCTTCATGACATCAGATGCGGCTGCGGCTACGGCTGCCGATACTACAGCTGAAGTTGGCACGCAATTTCTAGCGTGCGTATTGTACATCGTTAACGCTTTCCTTCATGAATTTTTCTAAATTGCACTAAGTCCAAGCTCTGGCCGGGATTTGATCCGCTGCCACAGACTGGGCATGCTTCCCAGAAACAACTTTGCGGCAGTACTGTCACGCCAGACCACTCGGCCACCAGCTCGCTTCACTCGGATACCTAAGGTATCCTCATGAAGGACATGATTTTTTGAAACATCAGGCCGACAGGTTTCACTAGTAGGAGTTAGGGCCAATTGTTGCTCTGAAGCAACATTATGAATGAAAGGGTTAATGGTCCCTTAATAATATGGACGTAATTTTGGAACCAAAATTGACACAAAAAAATCGCTATTGCGGTGCCCGCAGGCGCAGAGGCACATTTAGACTCATTATTAGACTGTAGCTGCCCAAGGTAAAATTGTCCTATATGAGATTTTCTGATATGGCAACATTTTCAACCATTAGCGCTTACATTGGTGGCCAGCAGCTAAGAGTTGTCAGGTTTAGTTAAAAATGTTGGCATTTAAATATTTTGGTGCCGCGTTTTATATTCGAAGAATATCCTCAGCACTGTAAGCATGTCGCAACAAACTCTATCCAAAATTAATTTAACTCTACTCGCAAAACGTTCTTGTTCAGCTTTATACATAACCACACTGTGTAACTTTAGTGAATAAACATTAATGGGTGAGCCGAGGGTTGGGAATGCCAGAAAACTTTCCGGAAACGTCTGCAAACTCACTAGAGGCAGTTTTCTCGACATTTCCAGACTTGACCGGAAGATTTCTGACAGGCTTAAAAAGTTTCCAAGCTGGATGAAAGTTACTAATAAATTGCTCTTTTTAAAAATGACGCCAGTGATTACTATAGTCCGTGGGGTCAATTGGGTTCATGGTGACAAAAATAAACCCCAGATTTCAAGGGCGTACGGTGGGGGGATATGGGGGATATATCCCCCATTTTCCCCGAAGCAAAGGAAAGTTTTTCAGAGCTGCATACCGAAAACAGCCGGAGATTGATGAAACTCGGCCTCAAAATTAAAAACCTCTCCGGAGGCTGCTCGCCTTCAGAACGAACGCGCTGACTTGACTTCGCATTGCGGTTTCATCTGGCTAGGGTTGTTAAATCTTCAACATTTCAAATTTTTTCTGGGTACGCCGCTGTTTTCAAGACGTAATTCATCGAAAACAGCACAGCCGACATTTGAGCACAAGTCGTAACGCAGTTTGTAAACTTAGTAAAAAAGTCAAATAAGGTAGAATAAGTTTATGCCGTATCCCCACCTTTTTGGAGGTCCTGGTCCCAGAGTTGGACACGGTTTCATCAAGAGTACATAGTAGCGTCTCACTCTATATAGAACACTCTCCAGTCTGCCTGTGTTCTAGCACAGGCAGATGCGCTGGTCGTTTTCAGGCCACATGTTGACATTCTGTGCAACATGTGGCTGGCCAATCAGAAGCAAACTCCTATTCTCTGATTTGTCAGACTGTGCACGTGCTCCAATCATAAAACGAGATGGGGATAAAACGATAAAAGGTCAATAACAAAAACATTAAATAGGTTCGCAAATACCTTTGGCTATATTTTGACAAACTTTCAGCGAAATTGATGGAGAACCCTTTAAGAAATTCCGAAAAGTTTATATCTCAAAAGTTTCTCACTCAATTGCCCTGAAAGTTTGCCAAAATATCCCTAAAGGTATTTGCAAAACTATTTTAATGTTTTTGCAAGCAGACTATGAATAAATAATGAGTTATTAAGCTTTTATTTCTATTTTAATGCTTATCAACGCATCAGCGTTTGTGTTACGCAGAGAATAAGTTATAATTTAAGTTAAAGTTAAGAAATTGGCGGAATTTAAGTTAAAGTTAAAGTATGGGTGCTTGAATTTAAATTAAGTTAAAGTTAAAGTAAGACCCTTAACTTTTTTGAAGTTAAAGTTAAAGTTAAAGTAAGACCCCTAACTTTTTTAATTTCAGTTAAAGTTAAAGTTTAACTTTTTTGCCCTAATTCCTTGTTATTATATTTCATCAAATCCTATGCATGTCTACATTCTACAACACTACAAGAGTAGATTATGCTGCATTTTATTGTGTAATACACTTGTCTGATGTGACGTTCCCATCTTTTGTTTAAATTTTCTTTTCTGATACGTCTCCTGTGGTCCAAATTCGGCCTAAAAATTGAAAAATCTCCATTTTTTAAGGTGGCCCTGCCCCAGACCCCTGCAACCTATGGCTCAGTGGTCTTGCGTTTACAATGCGCGCGTAAGTACTAAAATCGCTAAAAACTTCACTTTAACTTGAAAAATGCTATCACTATTCAACAATTAGGAAATGGCATTGGCGTTGATCAAACAATTACGGATAATACCCCCTAAATACCCCAAGTCCCTAATACTGGATTGTGTCCCATTCCTGCACCGGCTTGGGTTGGCCATGGATTAAGTCAATAAACAGTCAATCCCATTCCTACGTGCGCCATGGCGTACGCCATGGAGCATGAGCGGGCGCATTCTATTTTCACACTGCCTGCTGCATTATTTCACACAATTCAGTAGACAAGTGTGATTGTGCGCCCGCTCATGCTCCTTTGTGTGAATAGGTATATAGGCCTTAAGTCCTAACTAGACTTCTAACTAAGGGACAAATTGTGACCTTTAGCAAGTAATATTATTTAGTAATCTGGATATTGTTGTATTGAAATCAGGAATGGAAACTCAAAACTGGTCAAAAAAGGAATGGGACAAAGCGGACATGACAGGGACAGAGAAGGGAAGCTACCCTTTATTTCAAACAGGACAAAAACAGCTGATACTGGCAATTAATGCTGTGGTGTGGTGTGTGCAGTGTGTGGTCCACAATTAATGCTGTGGTGTGTGCAGTGTGTGGTCCACAATTAATGCTGTGGTGTGTGCAGTGTGTGGTCCACAATTAATGCTGTGGTGTGTGCAGTGTGTGGTCCACAATTAATGCTGTGGGGTGTGCAGTGTGTGGTCCACAATTAATGCTGTGGTGTGTGCAGTGTGTGGTCCACAATTAATGCTGTGGGGTGTGCAGTGTGTGGTCCACAATTAATGCTGTGGGGTGTGCAGTGTGTGGTCCACAATTAATGCTGTGGTGTGTGCAGTGTGTGGTCCACAATTAATGCTGTGGTGTGTGCAGTGTGTGGTCCACAATTAATGCTGTGGTGTGTGCAGTGTGTGGTCCACAATTAATGCTGTGGTGTGTGCAGTGTGTGGTCCACAATTAATGCTGTGGTGTGTGCAGTAGGGTTGTTTTGATGTGGAAACTGCATCAAATCAAAACTAGTTTTGATGCAGTTTTGATTTTTGATGCACCACATCAAATCAAATCAATTGCTTTTAGAATTGTACTGCATCAAATCAAAAGTATTTTTACAGCTGTCGCATCAAATCAAATCAAATCAATTGGATTTTCCCCCGCTTAACATCAAATCAAATCAAAACTTCTAAAATTGGCTAGTTTTGATTCAGTTCTGATGCAGTTTTGATATAGTTTTGATGCAGCTAGAAATTTGCGCAGTTTTATACACAAAGGGCATTGATTGAGGCTGCGTATGTACGTATGTACATGTTTCTTCGTGTTCGAATATAATCTCCAATCTCCACAATCTAGGTAAGGTCGTTCTACCACATGTTGCACAAACTGCAGTTTTTTGCTTGCCTCAAATTCCAATTTTATTTTTATTTTATTCTTTTTACGCGGACCCCACTTAGGGGTTGCGTATATGCTATATTCAGAATCTCAGGTTTTTATGTTAATTCGGTTAGGTCGAATTTCCAGTGGTAAGTAACACTGAAAGGGCAAGGTGGATCGCGATCTTGCGCTTTAACTTTGGCCGGATCACAGATGATATTCTGGAAATATCAAAGAAAGATAAATTTGCAACCGAATTGGAATCAAAACACTACCCTTCCGTTTCCCAGTCCGTTGCGCGTGTGGGTAAAATCCAGCCCCAGCTCTAGCCTCAACTGGGTTAAACCCAGCCTCGGCCCCATCAAACCCCAGCCCCAACTTGGTAATTTAGAGCCCTATCCCTAGCCCCAGTTACCTAAAAGTTGGTGAACATTAGCAAGGATATGAAATAAGCAAACCTATGATATGGGGCTGTGCTCTGTTTGTTACACGGCACTAGAGATCGGCGGCTCCAGTAGACGGCCCGGATCCAACCCGACTGCACTGCGGCCCGTGGCCCGCCACCGGCCCGGGCCGCGTGGGAGCGGGTCGACGGGATAAAGCGGCAGCGGCTCCACCGAGCCGATTCCCGGCCAACATGTTGGGCCGGTTCCGGGCCGCTGGCTTGCCCCGCGCGGGCCTGGTAAAAAATTCTGCGGCCCCAGGCCGACCCGGGGCCGACACTTGGCTTAGCGGCCGATCTCTACACGGTACGGTCCGTGTACGCGCGTGTAACCGTGTACGCGCTATGCTTAGCGTGGCGAAAATTGGTAGTCCCCTACCAGCGACTTGGGTGTTCTATTTAAAGCAGGAGTTCTATTCAAAACAGGGGTTTTGTTGAAGACAGGGGCTTTATTCGAAAAAATACGGTATGTGTGCTTCAGACACACTTTTGGCCTGACGGTGATTCGGTGTAGCAGTGATTCGGCCAGCCGAGCCGTGACACAGACACACCCAGTTGAACCTGTATCAAAGATTTGCCTATTTGATAGCGGTGCTGGCTGGAGCGCCGATTTAGAGATCCCTAACAAAGACAGCTCTATCCAGTTGACACATAGAAGAGTCATTCCGCTCTAATATTGTGATTAAAGGTTTAAAAGTTAATTATTGTAGGTATAACAATGAATTATAACAACACATCAAAACTGCATCATAACTGCATCAAAATGCATCAAAACTAAAATCTCAAACTTTTTCACATCAAATCAATTGAAAATTCAACTTATCACATCAAATCAAATCAAATCAATTGCTTTTTTGGACAGCTGCATCAAATCAAAACTAATTTCAGAACCCCCACATCAAATCAAATCAAATCAATTGAAAAAAGCCACATCAAAACAACCCTAGTGTGCAGTGTGTGGTCCACAATTAATGCTGTGGTGTGTGCAGTGTGTGGTCCACAATTAATGCTGTGGTGTGTGCAGTGTGTGGTCCACAATTAATGCTGTGGTGTGTGCAGTGTGTGGTCCACAATTAATGCTGTGGTGTGTGCAGTGTGTGGTCCACAATTAATGCTGTGGGGTGTGCAGTGTGTGGTCCACAAATAATGCTGTGGGGTGTGCAGTGTGTGGTCCACAATTAATGCTGTGGTGTGTGCAGTGTGTGGTCCACAATTAATGCTGTGGTGTGTGCAGTGTGTGGTCCACAATTAATGCTGTGGTGTGTGCAGTGTGTGGTCCACAATTAATGCTGTGGGGTGTGCAGTGTGTGGTCCACAATTAATGCTGTGGTGTGTGCAGTGTGTCGTCCACAATTAATGCTGTGGTGTGTGCAGTGTGTGGTCCACAATTAATGCTGTGGTGTGTGCAGTGCAGTGTGTGGTCCACAATTAATGCTGTGGTGTGTGCAGTGTGTGGTCCACAATTAATGCTGTGGTGTGTGCAGTGTGTGGTCCACAATTAATGCTGTGGTGTGTGCAGTGTGTGGTCCACAATTAATGCTGTGGTGTGTGCAGTGTGTGGTCCACAATTAATGCTGTGGGGTGTGCAGTGTGTGGTCCACAATTAATGCTGTGGTGTGTGCAGTGTGTGGTCCACAATTAATGCTGTGGTGTGTGCAGTGTGTGGTCCACAATTAATGCTGTGGTGTGTGCAGTGTGTGGTCCACAATTAATGCTGTGGTGTGTGCAGTGTGTGGTCCACAATTAATGCTGTGGTGTGTGCAGTGTGTGGTCCACAATTAATGCTGTGGTGTGTGCAGTGTGTGGTCCACAATTAATGCTGTGGTGTGTGCAGTGTGTGGTCCACAATTAATGCTGTGGTGTGTGCAGTGTGTGGTCCACAATTAATGCTGTGGTGTGTGCAGTACTGCAGTGTGTGGTCTAACTGAAACTAAGTTGCCCACTAATAACAAGCTTAGGTTCAAAAGAATGTTCTTCAATTTCAATTCAACATTGTCTAATTAGATTATTAGCATATTGATTAAAATACTATTTTTAAGTATATACGTTTATATCAAAATCGGCTGTTGTTTTGCGCTTTAACGATGTGTTAGCACTGCTAAGTTTAGACACAAATATAGGCAGGACATACTATCCCGTACAAATCTGTAATTGCAATTATTACGATAAAACGACAATACAGTAAACAATAAAACAACGGTTCCTTCTCTGAAAGAAACAAAAAAGTAAGATACACAAGATACGACAGAAAAATGTTATATAATACAACGGTAACTTATAAAAGAATAAGCAAATAAAATGTAACAAAATATGCAGCGAGTGAAATTGACGAACTAACGAACTGACGTGTATATATTAACAATAACACAATTCCAAAAGAAATCAGTGCAAATTGATGTTCTGATGCAACGTTATGCAATTTAGCAGCCAACAAGGCGCAAAACTAGATGTATCGTATCATCGGGTCCGAGTCCGTAGTCATTTACGCTGAGATCATCATGGAGCTGCTTTCCTGAAAAATACATATTCTAGAAAGGATGCTAAACTCTATGGGTGGGATAGGGATTCACAAAGGCCGTTTAAGGGGGGGGGGGCTACCTGTAAAAGTGAAAATTTTAGATTCTCCGATTCGCTTCAAATTTGCACACGTAGCCCCAGGGCAGTACATAGTACTAAAATCCGTTGAGAAAAGTTACAGAAGCCAAAAAGTAGCTATCGAAAAATTTGTTTGAAAAATAGTGTTATTTTTGTCAATGCTGCTCAACGTATTTTGGAAATTTATTAGAAAGTTTGCCTACACAGTACACACACGACTTTTTAAAAAAGTTGCAGCTTGCAAACTGCTGCATAAAACTGTTTTAAAAAGTACCAAAAGCCATATAGAATTTTTTGGTATATCGATTTGAAGATTTTCCCATTGAAAAATTGGTTAAAAATTTAAGTTGACCAAAATTTGACGTTATGTACATCAAATGAAAGCTAGTTCAAATTTGAAGAACTTTCATTCTTGAGATAACCAATGAAAACTTAACTGAAAAATTTTATCGCCCAAAATCGATTATTCATAACACCACCTTAAAATGGGAGGAAAGGTTAGATAATTTTGTGTGGGCGCTCACATGCGACAGCAAATTTGACGATAGAAAACAGCACAAAAGCGATTACATCGATCAGGTAATCCTCTGTATACTTATATATTAGAAATTCATGGTATTTTGTCATTTATAAGGTCATCAGAGTGTAAAAAACATATGCAAAATATAAAAATAGAAAAAAATTGCGTACATCATCAATAAAAAAGTGGAACCGAATTTGGAACCGGGAACCGGCAATTTTCTAGAACCGGAACCGGAACCGGTACCCTGGAACCGGAACCGGAACCGTGGTAAAGTGGAACCGGTCCCATCTCTACTCTATGTTACATGAGCACATGATATTATTTAGCTGAAGGTCGCGCGAATAGGGTAAGGAAAACAGTGTCTGCCCTACGGAGATCATATTCCTATTCTCAACAGGTATACCTAGTCCACCTACCTTAACGAGCTCACACGAATTGCATATTCTCGTTTAAAAAGTCTTGTACCAATGCTTTTACAAGCTAAGCCTAAGTATTTTTCCGCTTTAGACAGACAGTAACCTATTCTACCCAAGGAGCCGCCCGACAAGGGCATTTTTCCTTACTAGTCCACTCTCTTTTTCCGCTGTAGTGGAAACGAAGCACAAAGCATAGCTATCACTACATATAGCTATGACGGCTTCACTGCCTGAAGCGGAACAATGTGGTATGTAAGTGTACATGTGTACATGTATATACAATATACATGTATATATACCTAATGTAAAATTTGACCCCTTGGATTCCCGTTCGGGGGGTGTTGCAATCCAGGGAGGTTCTAGTCAAAAACAAACCACGGATTCGTAATCAGGGACCTCAAATTTCAAGTTTTGAAAGTTTCACCCCTTGGACACCTGTCGTGGGTGGATACCCTGAGGGAGGTGCTGGGGTCGCAGGGGAGTCAACGAGCGTCATAGACGTCTAACAATAGACCTCAGATTCGTGTTCAGGGAGTCAAATTACACCTATGAACATCAAAATCCGAATTTTCAAAACTTGACCCCGTGGATCCGTTGTGGGGGGTACCCTAGGAGGGGGTCGTAGGAGAGTTCACGAGAGTCACAGACAAAAATGAACCTCGGATTCGTGTTCAGGGGGTCAAATTACCCCAATTGACACAAAAATTTCTAATTCAAAAAATTGACCCATTTTGACCCCCTAGGTGGCACCCTGGGGGCCATGGGTGTCCAGAGTGGGTATAGGCAAAAATAAATCCCAGATTCGTGTTCAGGACACCAAACTACCCCTAGAGACAAATTTTTGAGAATAAACTCGAGAAACATTTTTTGACCCCAAAAGTGCAAAAGGGTCCCGTGTCCCCTTTGGGAACACCCTGGGGAGGGCAATCGGTGGTGCAATGGGTATTAATATGATATATTCGCACGTTCACAATCCATATTACACGAAAAAAGTTGAACTATCATGAAAAACAAACAGCAAAACTAATTATTCTACTGTGAAGTTACGTACGCGCATATGTGACATGCAGCCAACCGGGGGGGGGGGGGGGTACCGTATAGGGGACTATTCAACATCTGAGCAAGAAAGTGATAATACCAGTGAATGCACAGCATATGGGTTTATATTCGTATACAAAACGATAGACCTCCAGCTATAACCATGATAGCTCCACTGCCCATAGCGAACCTACCCCCGTAATACACGTGGCGGGGGGTATGGGCATGCCCTGGGGCTTATAGGCCGAAATTCAAAAAAAGCCCATGTTAGTTTCTATTCCACTACTGTACCACCTCACATGCAAAAAATCATGACTGGCCGTTCTGCGCAACTTCTTAACAAGTGTGCTAAACTTTTTCGTACTTAGTCATTTTTTGGACCCAAAACAGGTGTTTCCCCCTTCCCAGCACAGCCCCTCGCGGAAACACCCAAGCAAAACCATTTTTCCGTGTCTATTGCAGGCTATACGAAATGTTAAAAACCAAAAAAGGTGTCGCTCGGATGAACTATTGGCGAAAAAAGTTCTGGGAAAAAAAGAGCGAGTCCGTGAATTTTGAAGGGTCCCCGGGGGTATCTCAGAAAATACTTGGCCGATCCGGCTGAAATTTTGCTAGCACTTAGGGATTGCCAAGGGGTGTACACACACAAATGTTCGTGTAAAAAGCTATTCTATATTTTGAGCTACAAAAAGTTCAAATTCTCAAATTTCGCAATAGTGCTAAATTTTCCTATTCTAGGGTTGGGCGCTATCGCGCCAACCCTGATTTAAGGTAACTTGAAGTGCAGTTATTGTTACAGTAAGACCAGTAACTAATTGAAACAATCATACAATGTAACGATGTCAAAATTTCGGGGGAAGACCTCTTTGGACAACATTTTGCCTGTCGCTACCACAGTAGCGACAGGACCTTACATTTGATTTGCCCTAGCGAAATACACGTCTTACGTGAATTCGCGAGGGTAACTGAGTGTGTGTGTTTGTGTGTAATTCTGATATTGTGTGTGATCGTGTTTTGTGTGTAAGCTGGCCCGGGCGGCCAACCAGCTAACTTCTTTTGTTGATGCTAGAATTTTCAGGTTACTGTAGCGTCAAAATGACAAGATGTTTTTTATTTTGTTTTCTAAAGGGCAAACCGTGAGATTTTTTCTGACCGACACTTTTTGTGTCGAAAAATATTGTTAAATAAATTAATCTAAGAATCGTTAAAAGTACATTAATCGTAATAATACGTTAAAAGTAAGAAAAGAGTACATTTCCACGTGACGGTAGTTTCAAAAATTCTTAAAAGGGCTATGTTCTGTAATCTGTATGCGGCTATTCAATAAATGTTGCAAGATTTAGGCTGTCTTCAAAAGAATTCAGTCAAGAAGAAAGTCAGATCTAAGCCTGTCAGAGTGTCAGGATATATATTTTCTGACATGCCGAAAATGTTGCAATAGAGGTCTTTAATTGAGCAAACTTTCCAAAAAAGTTTAGCGCAAAATAGTTGTTTTGGGGCTGTATTCATACATTATTTCATGTTTGTAGATTAGTCCAAATCACAATCACATTACGGATGTTAAAAATAAATAGGTGGTAGCGACAGGTTTAACTTCCTTTGAAGCAAATTCTTCCAAGTGACTTAGACTCTGCCGTAAATTCGGCACATGTGTGAGTGGATGACTCAGAGTTTTTTGTTCCAAATTATGTTCTTTAGAACACCATTTTCTAAAAAAGAACAGCAAAAAATAACCGTAGAACAACCGTAAGAACAACCGTAGAACAGCCAGCTGGAGCCGTGTGAAACCCCAGAATCGCGTCTATAGTGCACCAAAAATGTGTCTAATTTCAAAAAATTTTCTGGGGACTGTTATTATGTTCTAATGGTCTCTCTCTAGGGATCCTAAAAGAGCGACTGGACTGAACAGTTTTTCTTCAGTTTGCAGTGCTGCGAATGTGTATAGGACTAGGGTACTTCATGGTGTTTATAAGCAACATTTAATAGCGTAAATGTACATGAGGATGGGGTGTGGGACGGGGCTTGTTCCAGATTTTTCTAAGGGTTAAGGAGGAGGGGGCGCCCCTTCCTTTTCAAAATCCTGGCTGGTCCCTGATCTAAACACACCTTAACAAGTCTAACGTATACAAATCGTCAGGAGCTAATTTGTGGAGACTTAAAGGCCCGCATCACGGCCCGCGGCCCGGCCCGCGCTTGGGTCAATAGCCAACTACCTATTGAAGACTGCGAAAAGGAAAATGTTTACATGTGCTAAATGGTGCATTATGCACCATGCATCCTTATTCGTTAATCGTTACTTGTTTACTGATCGTTGTCGCCACATTGTGACTTCTCGGTTCGATTGTGTAGTGAGATCGTTTACAATTTCTAAGAATTGGGAATGAAAACCTCGATACGAGTCATTGGCGTCCCCAGGTAGGGGGGAATGGGGGTCATTCATCCCAGAAATAATTTCCCAATGAAATTTTACACAAGGGTCCCCACTTTGGTTTTTATCGCCCGGCCTAAAAAAATTTCTGATACGTCTCCAATTGACCAAATTCAGTCTAAAAATCAAAAATTTCCCTCAATTTTTATCTGGGGGCTACCGCCCCCAAGACCCCTGCGACTCTGTGACTTACTATTCCTTGTTATTATCTTTCGTCAAAGCCTATGCTATGCAAGTATACACTAGCACATTACTGCTAATGCTAATAGTAATAATGCTAGATTTACTTGTTGAACACACTGTCTGATGTGACGTTACCTATCTTTTGTTTTAATCTTTCTGTCGGAAAAAATTTCTGATACGTTTCCAGTTGACCAAATTCGGTCTAAAAATTGGAAAAATCGCCAATTTTTTTCTGGGGCTGCCGCCGCCAGACCCTTGCAACATTGGGGTTCGGTATCTTACGTTTGTATACATCGGCCTAAAAAAATTTCTGATACGTACATCTCCAATTGACCAAATTTGGCCTAAAAATAAAAATTTGTTGCCTGGGGGCTGTGGCCCCCAGACCCCTGCAGTTCTGTGGCTTACTATTCCTTGTCATTATATTTCATCAAAGCGTATGCTTGTCTACAAGAGTAGATTATGCTGCATTTACTTGTGCAATAAACTGGCTGTTGTGGCCTCAGACGTTCCCATCTTTTGTTTAAATTTTCTTTTCTGATAAGCTCCAGTGGGCCAAATTTATTCGGCATAAAAATTAAACAATCTCCCAATTTTTTCCTGGGGCTGCCGCCCTCAGACTCCGGCTACCTATGGCTCACTGGTTTTGCGTTTACAATGCGCGTGTAAGTACTAAAATCGCTAAAAACTTCACTTCAACTTTAAAATTGCTGTTACTGAGTGAGCAAAAAAGTGGACAAGGTGCGACCCTCCCCTTTTCAAAATCTCAAAATCCAACTGCCCTCTCGATTCTACCACCCCCCAACCACCCTGATACATGGATAGGGCGTATCAGGGGAGGGGAGTGGGGATGAAGGGAATGCCCCCACCTGAAATTTATCTGAATTATATATTTAGGTGTTAAAATTGATACAAAGTGCATTTTAACCCATTGCAAAAAATCGAAAAGTCATCCCCCCGAATTTTTTTTCTGGAAACGCAATATTGTAGATGGATGTATGAATAGAAATTTTGGTTAAAAACATGAGTACAATGGCGTTTAAAACTTTCAGTAAAAAAGAACAAGCCATCGTAAAAAAGAATAAAGAACACTCAAAAATAAAAAAGAACAAGTTTTGAGCAGTGGTCGATTTGAAAAAAAACCCTGGTGGATGTAAAAATCATATTTCTGTTTAGATAATGTTTAAGAAATCATCAAGTTTATTAAAATTGGATCTTTACTAAAAAAGCTGTTTTTATGTGCCGGGTAACGTTAAGGAAGAGACGACAATAGGCGATTTTGTGACGGCAATAGGCAATTTATCGACGGCATTAGCCGATTATTATAAAAATGACCTTTCACTTCACCAAGGGCAGCAATCTGCGTGGAATAGGAAAGTTGGCTGATCTGTAGCGGAAAAATGCTAATAAGCTTGTTAAATGTACAGGACAAGTTTTGCAGCCGACTAGGAAAACTCAGCTTTTTAAATTATTATAAAAATGCCCTTTCACCAAGGGCAGCAGTGTGGGTAGAATAGGAAAGTTGGCTGATCTTATAGCGGAAAAATGCTAATAAGCTTGTCAAACACCCGGGACAAGTTTTGTAGCCGAATAGGGAAACTCAGCTTGCTAAATGAAGCGGACAAGAGTTGCGTCAGAATAGCAGTCGCCCGACACGTTAGTGCTTTCTGCACCCTATTCGCGCGAATAATTAGGAAAAACATTTTTGACGCTTACTAGCACTCAGGACTTAGGTTCAGAGCCAGAGGTATAGATTATACAGTTTTAATACTCTATAGATACATATAGGTATTTCATAATTTCTCTACGCGCAATCTATTTTTGTTTTGTATATGGACATCTTTCTCGAAAATTACTAATGAGTAATGGCGTATTCCAACTTAACATTGTGTCACATGCTGTGAAAATATTCCCATGTGGTCTGTAGACTGCTTTCCACTTATGTTACTCATTATTCATTACTTCTAATATCATTATCTTGTTAGTATATACTCTTCATGCTTAGTAGTTGCATTCTAAAAATTCGGCACATTCTAAAAAATAACACTTCCGGCAACAGTGCAGGTGATGATAATGGGTGATTAATTCGCGCGAATAGGGTGCAGAAAGCACTAACGTGTCGGGCGACTGCTATTCTGACGCAACTCTTGTCCGCTTCATTTAGCAAGCTGAGTTTCCCTATTCGGCTACAAAACTTGTCCCGGGTGTTTGACAAGCTTATTAGCATTTTTCCGCTATAAGATCAGCCAACTTTCCTATTCTACCCACACTGCTGCCCTTGGTGAAAGGGCATTTTTATAATAATCCTATTTCTTTTTCCGCTGCAGCCATTTTACTTGACAGGAAAGCTGACACTTGAATAGTATATTTGTATAAAAATAATACATTCTGAAAAGTGATAGTCGCGTCGCGCATGTGTATGCTGCACCCTGCACTACCTACTTATTTCTACAAAGCCACTAACAGTACACAATTGGCCAGTTCGTATTTGTCATTATTTTGGGTTTACACATTAATTTTGGTCAAGGTGACGTTATATTCGTGTTCGGCAACTCAAATTAACCTTTTTCACAGTTATTCAAAAAATATTTTAAAATTTGGTCAAATTGACCATTCTAGCACTTTGCTAGGGCTACCAAAGTGGACCAGTGCGTGCACATCACGCGGACCAAACAATATATATCAACTGACATCAAAATCTCAATTTCGAAAATTTTCCCATTTTGACCCCCTTAGGGAGGGTACCCTGAGGGGGCCGTAGGAGGGTTCAGGGGGGTCCTAGACGAAAACGGACTTCGAATTCGTGGTCAGGGGCCCAAATTACCCCTAGTGACATCAAAATCTCAATTTCGAAAATTTGACCCCTTAGGGTTAGGACCCCGTAGGGGGGGGTACTCTGAGGGGGCCGTAGGGGTGTTCAGAGGGGTCCTAGACGAAAAGGGACCTCGGATTCGTGTTCAGGGGCCCAAATTACCCCTAGAGACATCTAAATCTGAATTTCGAAAATTTGCCCCCTGAGGAACCCCTGGGGGGGGGGGGGTAGCCTGAGGGGGTCGTAGGAGGGTTCGGAGGGGTCCTAGACGAAAACGGATTTCGAATTCGTATTCAGGGGCCCAAATTACCGCTAGTGACATCAAAATCTCAATTTCGAAAATTTGACCCCTGAGGACCCCCTGGGGGGGGGGTACCCTGAGGGGGCCGTATAGCGGGTCCAGGGGGGTGATAGGCAAACACTAACCACAGATTCGTGTTCAGGGGCCCAAATAACCCATAGAAACGAGATTTCATGAAAAAAATCGAAAAAAATTTTCCACCCCAAAAGTGGTGGTCACTTTTTGGTGAGACCTGAGACTTTGCCTGGGGTGCCAAAGTGAAACACCATACGCAACGCTGACCAAACAACATCAACTGACACCCCTGCACGTATTTATTGCGTCATCATAAGAATACAGCACGAATGATTAACCATTACAGCGTTATACATTGACAAAGTCACGAAAAACCATGTTGTCAGGGTGCCGAAGGGGGGTGCACCAGTTCTGGCTACTAGGTAAATCTGGCAGCGAAATTAATAGCACGTTGCAATCCACAGTATAGGGGTTTATATTCGCATACGAAATGACAGACCTCTATCTATAACCGTTTTGGCTGCACTGCCCGTAGGTAGACTACCCCCCTAATACACGTAAATTACCTTCCGAGCCCCCTACCTAGTGCTATAGTGGCATCGATTCCAAAATAGCAGATGCACTACAACACCACTACACTACCATGCATGCAAAAGATCAGACTTGGGCTGTTTGCGTGACGTCTCAAAAGCTGGCACATATTTTTACCGGACTTTGCCATTTTGCGAGGCCCAAAAAAGGGGTTCCCCCCCTCCCAGCAGAGCCAAAACGGCAAAAGCCTAGAACACCATTTTGCTAATGCCTCTATTCCCAACCAGATTGAACATAAATAGCACAAAAAAGTGCCCCGCCAATGTGTATTTCTTGAGATTTGCGACCGGGAAAAAAAAGACGGAAAAATCCGAGTTTGCGGGGGTCGATTTTTCATATCTCAAAAAATACTAGTCCGATTTGGCTGAAATTTTGCCAGCATGTAGCCGTCCCCCAGGCAAGTACACACACCAAATTAAAACACATTTACTTGCATAAATTTTTAGTTATTAAAAAATTTCATTTTAAAATTTCGCAATATGGTGTGTGGGTCCTATTCTAGGGTTTGGCGCTATCGCGCCAACCCTGATGAAACGGACAAGAATTGCGTCAGAATAGCAATCGAACTGCGATACGTTGGTGCTTTCTGCACCCTATTCGAGAGCGAATAATCAGGAAAAATATTCTTGAAGAAATATATGCTTGCTAAGTCAATAATATGTACTAACACATGTCAAGCTTTGAAGTGGAATACAACCTGAACACTCTTGTTAAATACTATCGTTCTGAAAAGTATACGCATATATACATAATGTGTGATTTAGGTTTGGGCTCCAGGGTTTTTTTTGAAAATCGGCACTGCGTAAATACTGCGTATTTTTATGTTTGACTGTGTATTTTTTCAAAACTAGTATATAACTGGTTAAAAACATTGCCAACGCATTTAGACGGTGTGTCAAGCAATTCTAATACAATGAACATTACATTCGGCAGGAGTTAACGTAAAAAACCTAGTTTTGGTCACATCTATTAATTTGAAAACTTTTAGAACGATGAACTATACATGCATGCCCCATGCGCCATTTTTGCTTAGTTTCAGGCTGGGGGAGTGACTTTTCGATTCTTTGAAATGAGTTAAAAAGCACTGGAATGTGATTAGAACACCCATCTTTTTGTGGGGGGGATCCCTCAACCCCCCCCCTCATACATGTACACTTGCTTACGCTTGCATGAAAGACAATAGCAAGGAACACAAAGGAAATAAAGTTACAGGGGTCTGGGGGCGGTAGCCAGTACAAAAATTGGAGAAATTTTTGATTTTTAGGCCACAATTGGTCAATTGGAGACGTATCGGAAAATTTTTTCGGCTAAGCTTGATTTACTGCCGCTTGGTGGGCACATGAAGGCTGCGTGAATTCTGCGTATTTTTATTTTTGACTGCGTAAATTTAAGGTTCACTGCGTAAATACGCAGTATTTTACGCAAAAAAACCATGTTGGGCTCATACTTGGGTGGGGTGGGGGTTGTTGGGGGAGGGGGACCTCACCCCCCCTCCTATGCTCAAGATGACAATTTCATCCCCCCAGACAAGGACTTCACAGACACCCCTCCCCAGAATATTTGGAAGGTATAAAGCTTACAACGGCCAAATAAGCGGCGCATGAAGCTAAACCGGCAGGAAAAGTTGCTCCGCACCCCCCCCCCGAATTTGCTAGCTTTCACGTATGTTTGGCTGCGTTGATGACATAGCGATGAACAATGATTCATGAATACATGGTTTGCCACGCAAATAACATCAAGCATATAATGACCTTTTCTCGACAGTAGTAGTGTATAATAATGGATAATTTATTCGCGCGAATAGGGTGCAGAAAGCACCAACGTGTCGTAGGGCGATTGCTCCTATTCGGCTGCAAAACTTGTCCTGTACATTTAACAAGCAGGATTCTCATGCAAACTTTTAGAGTAAGTTTATGCTTTTGACACATACGAGCTTTACAAAGTTTAATCCTGCCGCCAACAAATTCTTGAACACATACAATAATTCCCCGACAGTTTTTAACAAACTTCAATGTGAAAGCTAAGCTAAGTAAAAAAATCATGCCTGTAATGCCTGTAATTTTGAACCTCCGGCTATATTAGCTACATATATTAATACAATATCTCAATTTAAGGTTTCTTTCTAAATTTTTTGATTTATCTCATTTGTGCCACATTGTTCCCCGCTTTTGGCCAATTGCAAAATTGAAAAAAATATCTCAGATTATCGGCTCTAAGTGAAAAATAAAATTCTTTAAGATTAGCCTGCATTATCATATGCATCAACTTTTAATCATGCAAACACTCTGTAAAAAATAACAAATGCTAGTTAAAGGTTTGGTATTATATCTATTTCAATTACCAAACAACTCTAAACAACTGATTCTAAACAATTGTTGCACATAAACAGAAATATAACATGGACGATGATGTCACTACCAAGTAGGGCCAAAAACTATTACTTTGCTAAAATTAAAACTATTAAGCGTCGGATTCTAACTGCTAAAGCAACTACTGTCACAAATATTTTAAAATTAAACAGGCTTACTTAAACTACCTTTTGGGGTTACTTAAAAAATATAAAGGTCAACTATTTTTGGCCTTAATACCTTAATTTTAATAAGAACTATTTAAACTAAAATTAAAGATCGAGCCGAACAGTAACTATAGTTTTAAATAGAACCTTAGATACTACCTATTTTATTTTCGTCTCGCCATGCCAAGACAGCAAAGGGGTTTTTACTGAAAGACAAACAGCATCTTCATCGGCATTACCCAAGGGGTATTCGAACCACCCATCTCTGGATCTGCAGACCATTGCTCTACTATTTAAGCTACTCTGCCAATGCTGAGCTTTCGTAAATCCTTTTACTACTAATAAGCCTATTTTACTTCACACTTATTATTATACAATGCCGCTTTAGAGGATGAGGGAGCTAGGTTCACACTCTAAACTTGCAATTATTAATTATTTTATTTTATTTATAATTAATTGATTAGAACGTCTCGCCATGTCAAGAAAGCAAGGGAATTCGTTCAACACAGCAAGGGTGTTCTTTCAAGACAGCAAGGGAATTCTTTCAATACAGCAAGGGGGTTCTTTGAAGACACTAAGGGGATTCTTTCAAGACAGCAAGGGAATTCATTCAAGACAGCAAGGAGGTTCTTTCAAGACAGCAAGGGGATTCTTTCAAGACAGCAAGGGAATTCTTTCAAGACAGCAAGGAGATTCTTTCAAGACAGCAAGGGGATTCTTTCAAGACAGCAAGGGAATTCTTTCAAGACAGCAAGGGAATTCTTTCAATACAGCAAGGGGGTTCTTTGAAGACACTAAGGGGATTCTTTCAAGACAGCAAGGGAATTCATTCAAGACAGCAAGGAGGTTCTTTCAAGACAGCAAGGGGATTCTTTCAAGACAGCAAGGGAATTCTTTCAAGACAGCAAGATGGTTTTTACTGGAAGAAAGAGCGCATCTTCATCGAAATGACCCAAGGAGGATTTGAACCACCCATCACTGGATTTCTAGACCAGTGCTCTACCATTTGAGCTACTGGGCCACTGCTAAGCTTTCGTAAAACCCTTTAAATACTCTAACGGGCCTATCTTGCTTCACTCCTACTTAATCTTTGCCGCCTTAGAGAATGAGGGGGCTAGGTTCACACTCTAAACTTGCAATTATTAATTATTTTATTTTATTTATAATTAATTGATTAGAACGTCTCGCCATGTCAAGAAAGCAAGGGAATTCGTTCAAGACAGCAAGGGGGTTCTTTCAGGACAGCAACGGAATTCTTTCAAGACAGCAAGGGGGTTCTTTCAGGACAGCAACGGAATTCTTTCAAGACAGCAAGGGGGTTCTTTCAGGACAGCAAGGGAATTCATTCAAGACAGCAAGGGGATTCTTTCAAGACAGCAAGGGAATTCTTTCAAGACAGCAAGATGGTTTCTACTGGAAGAAAAAGCGCATCTTCATCGAAATGACCCAAGGAGGATTTGAACCACCCATCACTGGATTTCTAGACCAGTGCTCTACCATTTGAGCTACTGGGCCACTGCTAAGTTTTCGTAAAACCCTTTAAATACTCTAACGGGCCTATCTTGCAGCACTCCGACTTAATCTTTGCCGCTTTAGAGACTGAGGGGGCTAGGGTTACACTCGCAACGTATTAATTATTCTAATTAATTTATTATTTGAATAGGTCTCAAACGTTATATAATTAATTTGTTAAAATAATTAAAATACAAAACAGAACGATCAAAGAATTATTAGTGGACGTCGTCGTCCCCCCGCCCCAAACCGGAAAGGCACTTTTCGGCAAAAAAACGACTCATCAAAGTAAGTCAAAACATTTCAAAACCTAAGTCAAAACATTTCAAAAATTCTATTCATAGTTAACAAAGCCCTATGCTTACTATATAACCCGATACTTTAATCGTATTTTGATGCAGAACAATGCTTACATGTAATTAGAAAACGAAAAGTAATATAAAGTCCTGCCGCCACTGAGGTGGCGGCAGGAAAAAGCTTATTAGCATTTTTCCGCTACAGATCAGCCAACATCTAATTCTACCCACACTGCTGCCCTTGGTGAAAGGGCATTTTTATAATAATCCTATTTCTTTTTCCGCTGCAGCCATTTTACTTGACGACAGGAAAAGTAACACTTGAATTGCATATTAATTGTATCAAGAGTACATAATAGGAAGAGTATGACACTCTCCCTATTATGCCTTGCAGCGCGCGTCCAATGCGCAGCGCGAAATAGGCCTTTTATGTACGGTTTTGAGGGGGGGGGTACCCCCCCCTCAACTGAAGACCCCGTACTCAACTGAGGGGGGGGGGGTACCCACCCCTCAGTTCAGTACCCCGTACTCAACTGAGGGGGGGGTACCCCCCCTCAACTGAAGACCCCGTACTCAACTGAGGGGGGGGTACCCCCCCCTCATTTCAAGACACTGAGAAATGCCTTTCGCTGATGTACTCAACTGAGGGGGGGGGTACCCCCCGCTCAACTGAAGACCCCGTACTCAACTGAGGGGGGGGGTACCCCCCCTCAGTTCAAGACACTGAGAAGTCGCAGCCGCATTGCCCACGCATTCGGACAGTTTTGTCGGCCCGCCGGCCGTCCTCAAGAATGTTTGCCGCCTTACGGCCCGGCCTCATCGGCTCGTATTTAATCACTTAACGGTGCACTTGTCTTGTCAGTTGACGAACTTAAGTTATATTGCTTAGTACCTTTTCTGCGGAATACCCACGAACATAGCTGAATTTATTTTAGTTCGCAAAGGGTCCGATTGACCTCGTGTCGGGTCGGGTTGAGATTTTCTGACCCTTGTGCGGGTTATGCATGTCAAAAATTGTGGGTACGAATTCTAGATTTTGACATTAAATTTAGCTTTTTTTCGCTATTTCGCTACATTCAAGCTGAAGGTTTCCTGGCAGAATGACTATTAGAATGGTCACTGGAGGTTCGTGTAGCATATCTTAGCTGCCCAGAGCCCAGATACGGAATCTCTCTGAGCAGGAGACGATGATCACGTGCGGTTGCGGACGTTCAGTTCAACAGTTCATCCATGATTTGTCACAAACACACTCACTCACACACACAACCTAATCACACACTCGCACCAAAAGAGTTAATTTGCATAACGAAAAAAATGACAATATACACACAAACGCGATGCCGAGACAGGGTCTTAAGGCCTATTCACACGAGGGCGCATTAGCGGGCGCATTGCATGGCGTACGCCATGGTGCATGAGCGGGCGCATGAGAGGGCGCATGAGTGGGCGCATGAGCGGGAGCATTCTATTTTCACACTGCCTGCTGCGTTATTTCACACAATGCAGTATGCAAGTGTGCGTGTGCGCCCGCTCGTGCGCCCGCTCATGCGCCCTCTCATGCGCCATGGCGTGCGCCATGGCGTACGCCATGCAATGCGCCCTGGCGTACGCCATGGAGCAAAATGCGCCCTCGTGTGAATAGGCCTTTACGCTGGCCCAATAATCAACACTGGAATAAAGTTAGCACAGTCAGTTCACAAATTATGAAAAATAAGCAACAGTCAACTTGCACAATTCCAGTTTCCAGGGCTTAGCTTCATTAAATAATTCAATCGCGATTCAAAACAGACTGCTATTTTCAATTTCATCTAAGTTGTCTAAAATCTAGCTAGACTAGAGATGAGCTTTACGGCCCTGAGGCCCGGCCCGGCCCTGATTTTGGCCCGGAAGGGCCGGCCCGGGCCGACCGGCTGAAGCTTGAATCAGGGCCGGGCCGGGCCGTGAAAAATTTGCATCAGGGCCGGGCCGGGCCGGGCCGCTATGCCATCAGGGCCTCAGGGCCGGCCCGGCCCTGATTTTGGCCCGGCCCGGCCCTGATTTTGACCCTGCTCTGACTGTTGTCAAAAGCAAGCCTGTACGTATGAATGTACGCTAACTCTATCATTCATGAAACTATTCATAATCAATAAATAGTTTCAGCTTTTAGTGTTAAACTAAACTATCACGATGTAAATAGTTGCTAACATATAGTTTTTCATCACAACAGAATGTTTAAAATTGCTTAATTTAAATATAAAAAATTTAAAAAAGTTGCAGGCACACCAAGAGTACATAATAGTCTCATTCTATAGAAGAGTCTTTTTTATAAGAGTGAAACACTATTAGGTATGTACTTTTGGTTGACATGGATCATGACTATAACATTTTTGCTTTCTGGCCGATATATATAAATGTAGCTTCTAAAGTGGCACTTGGATGGAGTCTTAATAATAGATGAATCAAAGCATATTTATTATACCGCTACCTCGAAACTTGCAAATTTGGTAGTTTTCTTTGATGTTCTTAATTGTTTCGAAATTGCTGAAGTAGCCTACAGATTTCATTTGTTTAAAACTATCGACTCACTCGCCGAGTCTACTCGGGTTGGTTTAGCAGCTCAGGTGAATTTGTGCACTTGCTCAGTCACCTTATGGACAAAAAACAATATTTTGGCCGTTGGTAACATCCTGGTTTGCATCAGGCCTATATATACATATAAGTGGAGAGTTGGCTCGCACCTCCCCTAAGATCGAGAATCCTAAAAAAATGGCCCAAAAATGTGGGCGGAAGTGGCATATGAAAATACTTTTATCAAAATTCACCAAATTGTGGGTATTTTTGGTCGATAAGGAAGGAGGGCTCCTATTTTCGGCATGAAAGGCCTCAAAACTTTTATCCCGCTACATTATTGTGGCTCATTTATTTTAATGTGATGTAATTCTTTGTAATTTTGGCTCTTCCATAAGTAGCGTTGTATTGTACTTAGTATTAACACACGGTGCTTTGGCAGAGATTTTCTACTCATTAGGTGAACTAGCTTATTCATGTTTTCCGTTTTGACGCCGTCATATTTTTGGTTGCCGAAGGTCGGAGTTGTCAAAACTATTCTTTGACATGCAAATCTCTGAACGCCATTGAATTGACAATGTGTGTCAGAATCTATCAGGGAAATTCCATGTGGAAGGCAGCATCAAATTTGATAAAGAGTTTTTCTGTGATTGTTGAAAAACAGCTTCGATTTTTCAAAGTCTCCGGGTCAGAAATAAAACGACCTTATTCTGAAAAGTTTTTTCGAACAATGACCGAATCTTAGCAAAAACAGTGCCATTACTTTGATTAGTTGTTAGTTGCATCTGCTTCGCCTACGTCTCTGATTGGCTAACATTTCAGTCTTTGCTTCTTTGTTCAGTTGCAACCACCGCCAGAATTTTGCCTACCGTAATCTACCAGTCGTTGTTAATATCTCTCCATTTCACTCCGTGATAACTTATGTTATGCAGATCAGGTACAGGCAAGAGAGATGCAAAGTTGAACCAGTAAATCAAGACTAAATAAACCAGACTATTCTGCTCGTAGAAAATTTAACAAAACACTCAGGCGAAAAACTGACTTTTTCAGTTTCTTTTCCGCTTTCGATAGGAATTGCAGTTGGTCATGATTTGATGGGTACCGAAGGCCCGACCGAGCAATGTTCGGCGTGTCTTCTTCTGTGGTCGAACCAAACTTAGCAGGACTATGGTCCGGTTTTTGGTTTGGAAAGGCCATGGTGAAGCTGGACAATAGAATGCACACTGTGCACACACAACTGTTAAAAAAATGAACGGCAACATGTGGGTTACGTCTAGCCGTAACTGAAGTTACTGTCTTGTAACAAACTTCAGTCCAGCTCATTTGCATAAATCCTGGATGTGCCGAATTATGCAAATGATCCTTGCCCAGATCTGCATAACGCCATTTATACTGCAAACGAATAAGTTTTTGACCCATTTCGATCAATTAACACTGAACGGTATAGACAGGAAATTAAATTTTTGTCGCTTGACCAACATGTTTTAGTTGTTTAGGCGGGTGTGTTAAATTTCGGTCGGTGTCAGATCGCTGATGTACCGTATCACACTCTTCCCATTATGTACTCTTGCCGGTACTAATAGTGTATTAATAATTAGATAATTAGTAGTAAAGTTTCGTAGGGGCAAGAGTACAGAATAGGATTCCGATTATGTACTCTCGAGTTAAAGAACCTTGGGGTCATGGCCTGTTTCAGTTGGTCATGTAATTATGAACACGATCATTTACTTAGTGTATCTAATTAAACAATTAATTCACTTTACTGTTAACCTGAAACGTACTTTTACCACTGGTTGAACGTATAGTACATACAATACCGATCAGAATTAACTACCTATGATGCTGCAGTCAGCATCACTGACCGAGTCATAGCGGCAGTGACTGCAGTCACTGCATTGACGTCACAGGTCCAATGAATTGAACAATTTTATTTGGCATATTCAATTTCATTAACTCACTCCGGAGTCAGAGTCAGTGACTCCGGGATCACTCACCATCTGCAGGTTGTCTCAGTATGTACGTATGCATATATACTTTCCGTTAAGCATCCAGTTTAGCTTATAACTAATGTGAGCGTGATTTCGGAGTTACTGACTCTGACTCGGGAGTCACTTAATGAAATTCAATAGAACTTTCTAATTTATTGGACCTGTGACGTCAATGTAGTGACTGCAGTCAGTGATGCTATGGCTCGATCAGTGATGCGGACTCCAGCATCATAGGTAGTTAATTCGGATCGGTACTATATGTTACTACATACAACACAATAGTTCGACGAATCTATCATCTCATAAGGTCAAGACTTCCTGATGTAATTGGATCTCTTCTAATTCAAACATCCTAGTGAGTAGCAGAGGTTAGAAATGTTTGCGGGGATCCATCTGTTAAAGGGAAATCCAGTAGTTGCAGAAGACTAAACTACAGAGATCCGTTTAGGTAACTTAGAAACCAGGTCCAACCTCGTAGTTAAACTCTCTACCTATGTTGCTCACTCAGTCAAAATGCTCAATGCCTATTTACACGAGGGCGCATTGCATGGCGTACACCACGGCGCAAAATGCACCCTCGTGTGAATTATAGGCCCTTACGCTTTTCTCTGAGTGTACATTGTACGTAAGCACACTTGAAAACACCACAGTAATAGTTCCTTTAGCAACCGTGGTTACCTAGTAACTTTTGCACTTGCACAATATAGTGCTAAAATAAATTGAAAAAAATAACCTCCAATAAACTAGTTAAATTTCTTACTTACCTCTACTTACTTGTTTACATATTATTACCTAATTACATACTTGCTTACTTTCAAGACCCCACTCAGAAGTTGAAAAGTCCAAAAAACAGATTCGTTAAATAATTATGAAAACTGTCATGTTTATTGTTGTTTATTGGTTATTTATTTATATCGCCCTCATTCCATCTAATCGTCATGCGATGCTCAAGTTAGAGTCGGATTAAATTGTACTAGTTGTCATTTTAATACTCCACGCTCGATTTATTAATTTTCTAATTGATAGCACAATGTCGGTCGGTGTTTTGACCCTGATCACAGAGATTATTTTGCAGGTATGTTTTTGCCTTGGCGCAATTTTAAGAGTCTAGTTGTAAATACATACTAAATAAGGTAGACTCAAGTGTGACCAAAAAATGATGAACCTCAAGATGAAAATGAGCACGCGATTTTACGAAAAGAACAAATTGCAAGCATCAAAAGCACACGTGCACAGCGGAGGAAATCTAGGGGGGGAGGCGGCGATGGGGGGTGCTACGCAAAAATATTTTAATCCCAATTTACTGGGGGCGACAGCCGATCTGGGGGCGGAGCGGACCGGGGACCGGGGGGGGGGGAGCGCGGTCAAATTGGGGCGGAGCGATCCCCCCGAATCCCCCCCACTCCCATGTATGAAGAATACAGCTAGTAGTTACAAAAATTACGCCACTTGGTTTTTCTTAGGGTTCAATAATTTCTGGTTAGCAATTAGAACCAATTAACGCTTTCAAGTTAAACCGAGGTAAGAAAAGAATGATTCTGTAAAAATGGGTTGCCAAAAAATCTTCAGTCTGTTATCTCAAGTCTCAGCTAACTTATCACTTACTTTAAAACTACCAATTTTCAGTCGTACATCTAACAAAAGTGTCTCGTGCTTATTTGTGAGATTACCGGAAGTTTGCAAAGATCAATACCTGTTTGTTGATTTAGTTTAAGTTAGCTACCTAACAGGTACTCTTAAAAATAGCTCCTACACAAATTGTACTGTCATGTCTGCGTGACAATCTTGAAAAGTGTCAAAAACCAATTTCTGTCGGATGTTTCTTTTCAATTTTGAAATTTAATGTTTATTTAATAAACTAATTAATTACATGGACATTTTCAGTAAAAATAGCTCAATTTTGACTAGACACAAGCTTCCTTCCGTACACTGTGGTCATGATGCCCTATAAGTTTTATTTTTTGGGTTTAAGTTGATAGGTATGTCAATTTGACACAACCGCGTGAAGCCCTTGTGCTGTATAATGCAGCCGAATATAATAACAAAAGTACATAATAGGGAGAGTATGACAATTGTAACTATTTTCTCTCCAAAAAAGTACAACCTTGTGTGATTCCTCTCCCTTCAATCACTTGCCGTTTTTATGACAATACTCTTTTTTGCAAAAATGATTCACTGGATTCGCAAAATGATCTTAGATTTTTGGCTCCTATTTAAAAATAAGTAGTCCCAAAAGGGGGCAAGGTTCCTTCCCTTGTGTCTACTTTCAAATTTGAAAGAATTGGTTCATTTCCAGACTTACTGGAAGATACACTGCGTATCTTGCTCTTACTTATTACATATATATATATATATAAATTATTAATACTTTAAATAACTAAAAAATTTATTCTCTAACATATTTTAAAACAGACTAACAAAATTTTTAATAAAATTTTTAACTTTTAACAAAATCGTACTGCAGCACATGTATCAACTTATATTTTAGCGTTGAAAAATGTTACTGACCTGTGACCTCAAAACTGTTAAGGTCACATTCTTCTTTAATAAGTGTTAGACAGTTAGACACTTACACCTATGTCCGTTGAATTTAATACCTAAACGCCAGTTATTTTCACGTAACCAGAAAGTGATTCTCATATCCCCAGAAATTATAGCGTTTATTCCAATTCGACTAATTGGGCAAAACATATAAAGTGACGTCATATACACGTCTAATGTGACACGTCTAATGTCACATCTTGTTTGTAGCTCCATAGCGACGATAATGACAGAAAAAGTCAACGCTGCTTCTATTATCTTTTACATTAGTTTTGTAAGTACCTAAGCCTCAGTCGGAGCCCAAACTAAGCTTGATACTTTCTCTAGGACCAAATTTAACTTGGTCCAAACCACAAGCTGAGCCGAAACTTTAGTGTTTCTGAAAACACACACGCACTCTCACGTATATAATCTCGCTGGAAGGACAGCTAAACTGGGTTTTTAGACGATGTAAATGCATTTTATTTCAGCAAATGCCTGCCAACACCACGCTGTCTCAATGGGCGGACGTTAGCGCCACCACGATGATGTTAGAGCCAACCCCGGGCCAGCCGTCCTACGCGTATCTCACGCTGCTCATCATGGCAGTGCTGGCCGTGGTTGGCAACTCGCTAGTTATACTGTCTGTGTTACTGGAACGAAAGCTGCGTGGGAATCCTACCAATCACTATATAGCCAGTCTAGCTAGTTCTGATCTGGTCATTGGTCTGATTGTGATGCCGTTTGGCGTTTATGTCAAGGTGATTTGTTTTGTTGGGAAGCTAGTTAAAATAAAGGGGTCGAGATTTTAAACTGAATTAAGACGATTTTAGCGGTCAAAACCGATCCGGTTAAGTAGGACTGAAAATATTAAAATAAATAAAGTACCTAATTGCTTCTGGCAAAATGAACTAGTTTCATATTTGATGCTTGATCTGACAAAATTAAGTTTTAAAAACAATTTTCACGACTAAACGACAACTTTTACTATGACACTGTAGATTTAGGTAAGTTCAGTCATGAGTCATAATCAAGTTACAACAAAGGTTTTGTTATTCGACAAACACCGTTTCACACTTTCATTTTTTCTCCTGATTCATCGATGCTTGAGCAGGTGGGCGGGATTGGTTGCGTCGATAAGTTGGGTTATACATTTAAAACCGGTTCATACTCATACTCGTCCTTGTTTGTATCTCGTTTTGTCCCTGAACGATTCAGGGGAAACAGATCGTTTAAACTTTTTTTGCAGATAACGGTTCGTTAGTCTATATGTTAGCAAAAAAGATTACCGATAACTGATGACATCATCGCTTTATTTTCGTTTTTTACATATGTTTTAACGATGACTGATTATGTTTTTTTGCATAATTTAGGTGAACAACGATTTGTGGCTCCTGGGCGAAACGTTATGCTCGCTGTATTTGGTGGCGGACGTGGCAGCCAGTACTGCGTCCATCCTCAACCTCATGGTCATCAGTGTCGACAGGTCGAGTCCGATTTCACATTCGTAGTTCAAATTATTGGTTCACGAAATTGTTTGAGGATTACTGAGTATCACAGTGTTGATGAATAGACTCCACATTTTGTATGTGCGTCAGTTTCCTTGCAAACATATTCACAGTTATATAGATTTACAGTGTAAAATTTGGGTGTGACTTTGTAAAGTCCGGTTTATACTTGTCCTTACGGGCATCAGGAGAGGGACAAGGACAAATTTTGATCAGTTGCTGTGAAAAGTTAACTGAATGGTACTCCAACATTATTCATGCTGAAAATTGTCACATTTGGCGAAGCAGTTTACGTGGAATTGCTTAAGGGCAAAAAGACAGGGACAAGGACAAGGACACGTATTAACCGGGCTTTAGTAGCTGTCTTTTAAGGATTACATTTGTGAGAATGTGAGCTTGTGAGTTTATGTAGGTATTCATGAATATGATTTATGGGATACATAGCACATAAATTAGCCTAAGTCTGTAAAGACAATGGCTTAATTTTTTAACCATGCTTTTTTGTTACCGAAAACTGGATATTTTTATTTCAGATTCATGGCTATTATGAAACCACAGCAATATCAGCAAAATTGGAAAACTTCGCGACGAACTTTACTGACCATTTTTGCCGTTTGGGTTGTGAGCTGCAGCGTCGCTGTTCCGTTACTTTTACACCGTAGCGCCTCACGGAACCTTACAAGCGCCTTAGACGCGTATACTTGCGTTTTTGAGAGTCCGAATTTCATGATTTATTCATCGTTATTGTCATTTTATATGCCAGCCTGCATTCTGATTCCTATATACACGATTCTATTCCGTAAACTGCGCCAAAGGGCGCAACTAAAAGCTTCGAGATCCGTACGTATCAATAAGAAACACAACGATCGACGCTGGCGCTCTTTATCGATGCCGAAGGCGACCAAAAAACCCAGCTATTTCAACGAATTGCCGCCCAGATCTGACGCTAGACTTAAAGCTGCGTCACTGGATTACGGTAGCGGGAGTGGCGGGGAGCAAGACAGACTTCTAGGCGCCATAACTAGCGTCAGTACGACAGATAACTCGGCATTTTGCAGTCCATCCGGCCCATTAAGAGCGCCCTCGTCGAAACAGGGTCGATCCTGCAGTCTGATGTTGATCCCTGAGAATCCGCCGATTCCTAAAGACTCGCCCGACTATATTCGGTGCAGTCTGGGAAAACAGAGTTTACAATGGCACGCGACCGTCTCCAGTCGTCAGGACAGTTCTCTGGATCTTTTTTCGAATGAATCGGCCGGATCGGATTGCTTGGTCGGCAGCCCGTTGAATCAGAACAGCCTCCTGCTCAACGAAGATGCATCAGCTCGATGTGCCAAAAAAGGCGTTGCGTTCCGACTCAATTGCCATGTTCACAAGAAAGCCAATAATGGATCTCTCGAGGTGGATAGACTTTCTGCCCCCAGATCCAATAGCACAAATTCTTCGGTTCAAAGCGCAGACAGTTTCAGACTAGCTCAGCGGCACTTGAGCATCTCTGAAAGAGCCAGCGCAGGAATTAAACGATTGGCGGATCTGGTTTCGGTCAATGTGCGACGGAAATCGAAAGAAGCCGTCGCTTTGAAGCGAGAGCACAAAGCTACTAAATTGGTGGCCGTGGTTTTAAGTAGGTTTTGTGATCATCTGTTTTATTTAAGAAGTGCATTGTTTAGCAGATTTTAATTTAATCTAATTTAGAAATTAAACAAACTGTATCTTGAAGGTCGAAATTGGTAGACCTGGAAGTTTTTCGAATGAAGCTCTCACCGTTTTTCATTTCTGAGCTTTGAAGTCCTACAAACATTCAAGATGTGTATGTACCATGGTTTGGTAACTTAGTGTTGTAAGTAAGAATTAGGTATACCAGACTTGGAGGCTGTGGTGTAGTGGTAGCATTCTCGACCTCGACGCAAAAATCATGGGTTCGATTCTCAGAAACTTGGGAATCCCTTTGTTTCAATATATATTTGTAAGCCAACCTCTCACCAGTTACAATACCAACATTGTCCTTTTTCATAATTAGGCTTAATTTAGAGTTAGGTAAATTGTTTAAGACCCTGTTTTATTTTCAGTTTATCTGAGATCGTTTAGATTATAAAAATCGGCTAATAAGTTTATAACGACTGTTTAATGTGTGACTGACTTGAATGCCTCGAGATTCGGTTTTCACCAGGCAGAAATAAGAAAATAACAAAATGAATAGAAAATATCAAACAAAAAAGAAGGTTACGTTTCTGAAATAACTACATACTGAGAAAATACGACAATAGAAACTCGGAAATATTATCTGACTGATTGATTATTTGACCTCATAATTCGACAACTCAATATTTTCATTCGTTTTCCTCATTTTTTATTTCTGCCTACCGAAAACCGGGCTTTATAATCCAGTTTAAATTTCTGCTGCTTTGTTTTACTGCATAATTAATTACTTAATTGTTACTTTAATTACGTAATTAATTACTTAATTATTACTTAATTATGACTTAATTACTTATTTCTTTACTTATTTCAGTCATATTCGTCTGCTGTTGGCTGCCTTTCTTCAGTTTCAACATTTATCACGGGGTCTGTCTTCTGCGCCAAAAATGTAACGGCACCGATCCCATTCATAATCAACTTTTCACCGTCACTACTTGGTTGGGATATACTAGTAGTATGATGAACCCTCCCTTATATACTCTCTGTAACAGCGTGTTCAGAGAAGCATTTTGGAGTATACTCAAATGTCGTTGCAAGTAAATTCAGTAATTACTGATTATGGATTAATAACGATTAATTTTTCACTTGGATTACGCCAAGCAGCATTAGTAACGACAGCTTCCCACTACATATTTATGTTTTGAATACTTAATACGAATTTATAATCGGACTTTTATAATCACGATTTTAGGAGATTAAACGATTTAATAATTTTTCCACAATTGTGCTCATTTATATCTATTATCTACACGACTGGATTTATTTAGGCTCAAGGAAAGAAACTACATATAAATATAGATTCCCGTAGACAATTACTGAAATGATACATATATGTGAATGAATTATTACATTGTTGTTTTTGAACACTCGAATAATTTCATTTTTCGTCAGTAAAAACTAAAATTGCAACGTAGGTGATTGCTGTCATATGTTTAGACGAAACTTAAGACCCATCGGCAGATCTGCATTGTGCATAGGTCTACACGTATCTTTTCGCGAAGGATGAAGCCCGTCGTACGCCGATAACATAGACGATTTTTTTGCACAGTGATGTAAGGCACAGACGTCGAACGTGACAGAGCAGCTTTAAGGCTCATAAGACAACCTACACGTTTAGAAAGTTAAGATAAATGAAAACAGATTACTAATTCAACTTTTTACTGAAAACAGAGAGCGGTTCAATTTTACATCAGCAAAAATAATACTAGCAAGATAACAAATAATTCGCATACTTAACTCAAAAGCATCATAATATTACCCAAGTTTACAAAAAAACTTATTTTTATGTAGGTGAGGGAGATATCTAAGCTTGCATATTTAGCGGTAGCATAT